>LT553587.1:100363-113875 GCA_900079185.1 Absidia glauca
GGGCGACATGAAGCAGCGGTGGAGTCGTCATTAGCATCGTCGTCGTCCCTATTGCCGTCGTCATCGTCGTAGCCGATCTAGTGTCAAAAGAAAGAGGAACGATGCAAAAGGCAAAAAGTTAGTAATGGTAAGCAAAAGATGAAAATGACGTGAGAAGAGGAGAGTTACCGTTTGTTCGTTCGTTTGCTCGTTCGTTCGTTCGTTTGACGTCGTGGATTAAAGAGAATGACAATGTGGAGGCAAAAAAGTAATGACGAGGGGAAGAAGGAGCAAAATAATAGAACGGGCAAAAAAATAATCTTGTAGCCAATCGGGGTTTGAAATCTAGAGTGCACATACTATACAACATACAATACTACATACTGACGTCTTTAAAATGGTTGCTATGGTTCCCAGTTTGACAGGTGTCAAGTTGAAATCGGTTGCTATGGTTCCCAGTGATCGACTCGGAAGGGGTGTTCTTTTTGCCTTTGGTGACTAGAGTGTAGGATAAAGGATGCATCAGTGAACGGTGGGCACACATTGCTGGAGGAGTGTGTGGGCAGGGGCGATGTTATCTTCATTGCAAGTTGAGTCCCATCTATGACCGGGACTGAAGTCAGGGACTTAGAGAAACCTCCGACTTGTAAGTCCTTATTGTCAGCAAATTTCAGGATCCGTGGGTTGGTTCTGTCCAGATGGTTCTGTCCAGATGGTTCTGTCCAGATGGTTCTGTCTGTAGCATTCCCCACTGTGGTCGATCTTTTGTTAAAAAGCGGCGTTTGAAAAAAAATCGGCAGCTTTAGGGTAAGATGAACTGGAGGATGCCAGGAACACATGTCTCAAAAAAAAAGTCAAGCCAGAGCAACATCAGAATCGGGACGGTAGTCCTAATGATGGTTTCAAGTAAGTTTTATTGTGTGAATGAGACTACAGTATGTTTAAGCTATATGGGGGAGGGAGATTGCGAAGGATGTACAAGAATTGGAATGACTAATCAAGTGTCATGGCTAAAAGAATGAAGGAGGGGAGAGCTAGCAGGCAGTGCAAAAAGTGTCACTGGTAGTGGGAAAAGTGGAGTAGGCAGACGAGTAGTGACGTTGAGCAGTGTAAAGACTACAGAATCAAAAATGGAAGAGTGAGCGCACCTAAAAAAAACAATTGCGGGGGTTAGCCATACTTTTTGTAATCCCTTAAAACCAATCCCTATTCTGAAGACATGTCCATCCAGTCCTGGCGCCAGAGAGCTCATATTCGTTACCATCCTATTTGATCTACTATGAAAAAGAAAAGTAATGAGGCAAAAGACAAATGTTAGTCATGGTAAGAGAGATGAACATGAGGCTGAGAAGGAGAGAGTTACCCTACGTCCGTCTTTCAATGTTGCTGTATAGAGGGACAGCCCTTCGTAGTGCGGTGCCAATGTCCATGGAAAGAAAAAAGTGATGAAGAAGGAAAGAAGAAGCGCAGGAAAGAATTGACGGAAAAAGTAATTTTGTAGCCAGGGCTGAGTTTGAAACCACCAAGGTGAGTGAAAATCACTCGGAGTTTCTGCAGGAATAGGACTGCCGGGAGCATAGCTAAAGAGCTTGCAACTACATCTGGTCTGTATACCAATCATGATTCAGTATCCGTTCAACGAATTTGATAAACAGGGCCCTGAGTGATCTTGATCTGTTATAGCTATAACAACATTGCTTTATTCAAGTACAGTACACTAGCTAATCAACTAATCTAAAACCGTGGTATTCTACTTCATATGTCAGTGTTTCTTCTACGGGGCATACTGGGAGTTGATAGAGGGGAGGGTGATGTATAACCAAAAAGTAAAAGATGATGCAAAGTTGGAAGGTGGCGGTGATACAAGGTAGTGGTGTATCAGCTAGACTGGTTCCAACATTCATTGACGACGGTGTTGCAATATGAGTTGATGGGCTAGAGATTACCGTTGCTGTCCTACAATCTTTGTCAATGCAGGAACGGGTATCGGAATGCCTATTCTAAAGAAACATGTTGACGACCTTACCCGAATCTACTGTCCCCAATGTAAAAGATACCGCAAATCCAGCAGTTTATATACACATGCCCACACCATCGCCGCCATCGTCATCAGAAGCAAAGTAGCACGCAATCAGGCCCTACTAGGAATAAGCTTTTCGTTTATTGAATCATAGTGATAGTATTGTTCTACGCTCTATTTACACCGTGTTTCGTAGCACTAGAAAAGCAAAACAGTATCAATTCAGTCTCATTCACTCTATTCCGTCACACTCCTTCTTACCAAGTACAACCGTATCCCCGCGAAGGAACATCTTACTGACAAATCGATCCTTGTTGACTGCCTTGGCCTTCGTTCCTTTTCCAGTTTTCGGCGTTTCAGTCCACATCTACCAAAACATACGGATCATTAGTTCAAAGCATTCCATCATCCACACATTTCAACTTACCTCTTTGACATTTTCCAAGACCATATTGCAATGACGATCAAAGGCTTTCACCCGAGCCAAGAGTTTATGGTTATTGCGGCAGCTGATCAGCACTTGGTTGTTGTTCTTGACGGATTGTTGCAACACTGACAATGGACCGGTGTTGAATTCCAACTCTTCTTGCTGGCGCAATTCGTCTTCGTTCATTTCAGATCGTGCTTTGGACTCGATCGCACTTATAATACAAGGCACAATCTGGTGAGTATGATTTGTTTCCCACTTGTATTTCTTTCACTTCTACTTACCTCATGTCGATTGGATATAGTAGGTTAGATGAAAGAGAAGAGAAGAAAAAGATAGGAGCAGTCCACCGTCGCTTTTCAGTCAAAATAATTGTTTCAACTCCGACATATCGGCGGCGTTTGAAATCGAAGAACATGCAATGGAGGCGGACAAGCATTCTGCTTGATGGGATTCGATTGAATCAGGTACATCTTTTGCTGATGTGGCGTAAAAATGATAGGTTCTTGAGATACAGATGTTTGGACAGATGTTTGGAAAAATGTATACTAGGGGTACGCAATTGTATGGATAGCCTTTGGTATTCCTATTGTAACATACAAGCTTTTTATTTGAAGAGATTGGCTGATCGTAGGAGAGGAGGGTGGGAGGGATTGCATAGAAAAGTAAGGTAACGAAGGATCAAATGATCAAGACTACTTTAAAGGATCTATACACTACATCAAAGGGAGGGGAAGACGCTGGTTCCGTTATTTACTTCTTTTCGTTATCGTCAAAGGGGTGTATACGTTGTTTTGAATGTGGCTGTTCAGTGATGGGACGTTGAAGTGTTGTATCCGATGATACTGGCTTGTCTAGTGCCATTTTAGGCTTTAACGCATCGAAGATCAAAGTAAGTACATCTATCGACCTTACTCATTTCTTTACCTTTACTTCCAATACGGTTTCATTGTTATCAGATACATGGATGTAGTGGGTTCCTTGGCCTTCTGGTACACGATGAGCTACCCCATCATTATCCAATGTCACTTCATATACAGTGGGCTATATCAAAGATGAGTTCGAGGGGGAAAAGAGGGAGAGTGTCTCAATACTTTACCTTTTCTGAAGAATAACAGCAACCCATGATGGTGATAAAGAAGAGAAGAAGGAAGAGAAGAAGGACAGTGAAGATAAACACTTTATAGACATGGCTGTAGCGGGGAGAGGGTTACTTACACCACAGGTAAACAAATAAACAAGAGACAGTTCCTTGTTACTCCAAGCGATACCATTTCCAACCTATGTTTATGAAGATTGCATATCAGAGCATTGCATCGGCCAGTATATCATGCAGCACAAGACAAACAAAGAGACAACAAGTCCAGTTAATGCTTTGTGTTTCGTGATCGCTTCATCTTAATGTTCTACTTACTTAGTAAGGCCATTTCTACCATTCATTGCCAAGAGCGGGCCTACTTTGTCACAAACAAGGGGAACGAAGAGGTAGAGATCAAGTATACCATCTGCCAAGCTTTACCTGTCACTAGATCGGATAAAGTAGATTCTGTAACCTAAAGCAAAGGAAAGTACATGTGCTATTTTGAGAATGAAGTTGCGGTTGATGAGTATCAAGTCAGGAGAGCAACGGAAGAAGGTAAAGGTGCCATCAATCCCACGTTAGTTATCCATCCAGTACATCAAATGCAAATTTCAGATCGAAAACTGGAAGAGTTGTGCGTATCGTTTATAGGTGGCTATATCCATAGAAGGTGGAGTTGTAAAAAAAAGGGGGGGAGAAAGAGGAAAGAAGAGCGAGGTCCTGTTCCACTTTAAATTTTCATACAAGGAAAATGGGTGTAACTCCGATTGTTCAAAACTCCGCCCTGGCTCTACAAGGAATAACTTTTCCCTCCAATCCTTATTTGCTTCTTCTTTGTTTCTTCATCACTTTTATTTTTTCCGCCGACCTTTACATCACAGTACAAACGACGACTACGACGAAATGCAAACGACGACGAACATACGGTAAGACTCTTCTTTTCAGCATTCTGTCAATTCCCATTACTAACAATAACCTTTTACATCAGTCATCTTTCTTTCGACTTTAGATTCGGTACGACGACGACGACGACGATAACGATGACGACGATGTTAATGACGACTCCACCACTGCCTTATATCGCCCATTTAGGCTGTTTTTAAAATTTTCAACCATCAAAACATGGGGAAACCCTTGATTTTTTTTTTTTGGTGCACTCTACTTCCATGATAGATTCCATTGCCATTGTACATCGAAAGTGCTCCATCTCTTGGCCCAATCCATGTATACACTATTACTAATACTTTTAGCACCCGCTGACCAGCTCTCCCTTTCCTCATTCTGTAGCTCATTAGAATAGTTATTCCTTGGCAAGTCCTACAGTAGCTTAATCGTAGTCTCACTCAGTCAATAAAACCTACTTGTAACCATCTCCATGACTTGACTCTTTTGAAAATGTTTCTGATAATCGTCGGTTTGATCGATTGCTACACACGAGAATTTGAAAAAGGCAGGGTGTGAAATAAGGTGGACGGGCGGCCTTTGAACGCACTTGACTTCTACGATTTCCAGTCGTCCCTTTTTTGCGACGAGCTGCCTTGTTATTCAAAAATGAGATTGATAGCCCATCCTCAAATTCCATATGGAACAAGATGAAATGTATATCTATCAGGAGATACCAAACCTAAAGTATTTGTATTCTGTTTTCTTCTTGAAGCACTACATTAAGCTCCAACACAGCGATTGATTCCGAAGGCCTGAAGTCGGCTAATCACCCATTGAAACTAAGCATCCTTGGCATCAGTCGGTAGATTAGTAGCACTTAATTGTTCATGTAAAATTTGAACTGAGGTTTGTTATCTCCTTTAAGAAAAAATCCAGGACCAATAAAAAGTGGCACTCATGGGGGATGGCTGATACCAAATGTCAGTTTTATAGCCTGTTAGTTACACTTTCATGCTATTTTCCGTTGTATTGCGTGACAAAGGGTGTTTGAGAAGCGCTTTATAAACCAGCCTGGCCACTTGCTTGAAATCAAAAAGGGGTCCCTGATCAAAACCATCAAGTTGGTTCTGCATAAGCGGAGTGTGAAAAATGTTGTTGGGCGGCGTTTCAAAAACACCTGTTGTCCCCAAAAAATGCACTCGATGTCTTTTCGGGTTCCTTTCTCTTCCATTCTCTTTTTCCAGCAACCAAAAGTCATGCCTCTCGCCAAGATATCACCTTCAATGCTGTCTTGTGACTTCGCCAATTTGGCTGCCGAAGCCAAACGTATGACGAAAAACGGTGCGGATTGGCTCCATCTCGGTAAAGTAGAAAAAGGGGTTGAGGAGTGCTTTTGGACGGACAGACTAATTGGATTCTTCGTTCATTGGTAAACTATAGATGTCATGGATGGGTAAGCTCAAACAATGCATATGTTTTCTCGAGAAAGATAAACTCATTACTGCAATTCTCCACGATTAGGCACTTTGTCCCCAATCTCACTCTTGGTGCACCCATCATTCAAGCCATTCGGCCTCACACAGAGGCATATTTTGGTAAGTCAGAAAAAGTCGTATTTATCCATTCTAGTAACAACCTCTGTGCTTTAGATTGTCATATGATGGTATCGAATCCCAATCAATGGGTTGACGACATCGCCAAAGCCGGTGGACAGATGTATACCTTCCATATCGAAGCCACGAAGGATCCCCTGGGCCTGATTAAGCAAATCCACCTGGCTGGTATGCAAGCTGGTGTAGCAATCAAGCCTGGTACATCGACCGATAGTGTGATTGGCGAAGTAGCCGAGCAAGCGGATATGATCCTGATCATGACGGTGGAACCTGGATTTGGTGGACAGCGGTTTATGGAGCAATGTATGCCCAAGGTGAAGCAATTACGGACACTATACCCTCACTTGGATATCGAAGTAGATGGTGGATTGGCGATGGAAACAATCGACGTGTCGGCTCAGGCGGGTGCAAACGTCATTGTTGCTGGAACTGGAATCTTCAAGGCCAACGATCCTGCCAAAGTGATCCAAGTGTTTAGAGACAAGGTGAATCGGGCGCAAGAACAATGGGCTGCCAAGGGTCAAGATGTGTAGTTGTAGTGTAGTTTATCATACTATTAGTTTAACCCTGCCTAATAAAAAGCTGTGCTGTTTGTCATGCTCTGTATTCCCACTTGGCGAGTTACACAGCGGTCTCTATTCCCATTTTGCCGTGCAAAATTGGAGATCTACCCTCAAAAGCGACGTTGGCGGAGTTTGAAACATTTGTGATCGACGTCGAAGATCTTCTCCTATTGCCACAGCCGAAAACAAAAGCAACCCTTGCCACTGGGCTAAGATGGACTTTTGATGACTTTTGATTGATATGTACAAACAGATAAATGAAAATGCCAAAAGTAATAGGGAGTCAGAGCGAAACGGGTTCCGCTTTTTTGCTTAGAAGGGGGGTGGGCGGCGTTTGAAAGCATTACTTAAAACAGTTAAAAGGCCAATCTTTGAAACCGTTTTTACTTTAGACCGCTTCTTTCTTTCCTTGTTTTTACTTTTTACCCATTCATCTTTTATTGCTTCTTGCATACAATTTTCGAAACGATCATGTTTCCCTTCCGACGTATACAAGTCATTCTACTTGGAGTCATTGTGCTTGGTATGACAGGCTTCTTCTATCGCTGGCATTCCCTACACGACGATCCTTCCAGTCATTGGCTATCACCGACAATGTATGATCAAGATGATAACGTCGATCTTTTACTGAAACGCAGACTCATTGATGAAAAGTACTGTGGTGGACCATGCCGGTTTATTCTACCAGTCTTTATCATGGAACAAGGTAAGTACGGCTGAGGGGCAACAGGGGAGAAGCGGAGAGAGAGGAACTAACGATGACCAATCACTATTTTCGATAGAATCCAAAGCTCAGATGCACTTTCGCCAACTTGCCTTCTTGTCTGGACTTGTCAATCGAACGGTGATACTGCCAAACGTAGGTGGAAGTCGACTAGGTGCGTGCTTGGGCCATGATTTCGAATTCTACTACTCTCGACGTTGGGCCATTGATCACCAATCTGATTTCCAGCATATCACAATGACCGACTTTAAACAATGGTTGATCGAACGACAAGCTATAGATCGCCCGGCGACATCACAATCCATACATATCCATGTCAACCTGCGTGGTCATGCTGTAGAACCCACAAACTGCTTCGCCCAACAAAACCTCCTCAACATGATTGGCTTACCTGAACGACGACTCTATCTCAACGAAACAGCAAATCCTCGTAAACGGCTATATTATCAAGATGCTGTCAAAGACTTCTTCTTGGGAATCTATCGGGATGCAGACTCGGGGCAAAGTGTACAGGATCAAATCACCGATAAGATCGAAGTGCTCAGCATATACTATGATCGAAGGTAAGTTGGCCTTATTCTCTCTATCTTTCTCATTACTGTACTGATCTTCTTCCTCTTACTGCTATAGGTTCCCATTTGTCCATAATCCAGCAGCAGAGGAACCGATTCCATATAGCGATCAAGTCACATTACAGGCGGATCTCATTGCTAACCAATTATCACCTTTTTGGGCTGTCCATTGGCGTACAGAGCGGGTGGAGCCTGCTTCTAATCTTGTGAAATGTGCGCATGCACTGGTAGATTACATCCACACTCGAGCTCGACCATCTATAGTGCCATCAATACAGAACAACATGACAACAATCGTCGATCAGGATGCACAGCCGACCGTATTCCTCTTGACAGACTACCCACATGTATTCGATGAAAACGACGTCAACGAAGCGATCGCCCACAATGGAACCAGCAAGAAACTGAAGCCAGCCTCGTCCTCCTTCTCCCCGAACAGCCTTACCGTCCATCATCACCAAGCCATACGCTATGTATATCAACATCTCCAAGTCCATGTTACTCACCTAGATCCAGCCCAACAGCAGCTACAGCAACGAACGCCGGCAAATTGGACAGTTGTGCCCATCCCGTATGAAATGGGCCAGCACGACTCAGGATGGCTGGGTATTCTGGATAAACTACTAGCGATGCGCGCCGATGGTTTTCTTGCCGGTGCTCCTGGCGTGTGCGGTCGTAAAAGCAGCTTCACCAATCAAATCATGCATCAGCGTCTGGACCATCCTCGAACCAATGTCATCGATTACTTTAATCTTCCAAAGAAGAAGCATTCTTAGCTCATGATACCCTAGTTGCCTTCCTTCCCCTTCTTTTGTAGTTATATATCCCATTTGTACAGTCTTAACTTGTCTTTAATAAAGAAAAACGCATCTCTCATGACCATCTAATTAGCTTTTGTTATAGTAGGTGTTCTGTTACAATGGGCCGGTCGTCATTGGTAAGACAACGGCACCAGTGTGGCCAATGAAAGGAATGTGTCACTTTAATGGGTAGAGGCGGGAGGCGGAGGATGAAACTGACAATTCTAGAACCAAAGGGGGAAAAAAAGTGGCAGGGGTTGCCTATAGAGATAGGATCAATGGTTTATGCCTTGAAGGAGAGGGACGGAAGGGGGCAAGGGGGTCACGCCACCACGCCGATCTTCATGATCATCATCATGCTTCCAACTCCAGTCAAAATCCATTTCGTCTACACTCTTATACCGCACCATCTGATACGTTAGCGCCTTGATACCATAACAAAGTGGTCCCTAACTTTTGCTAGACGGCATCAATAAAGATTTCACTCTGTGTCAAGTGTATAAATGAGCGAATCTCACTTTTTGACTTGACTAATTTGCCTTTTGAGCTCAATGCCTCCAGTTTAGAAAATCAAAAGGCTGACGGCGTTTGAATAGGATTGCGCCAGGGCAAAAGTAAGTGTTTGCATGAAACAATGGAGTTATGGTTTATAAAAGAGTTGCTTATTTCTCAGAATCGACATAGACAACCCACCGTCAAACTTTACAGACACCACGATAAAGTGCATATCTATCGGCTGATACACACAAACAAGTACTTTTACGTTGTGTGCGGCCGTGAACGCTACGAGAAGCCCCCAAAAGCGACCGGTTGGAGTAGTATTTAAAGCAGCAAACTATCCAAGGAAATCAAACTTTCTTGATATCAGATGATAGATGAAAGGTACCTCTGAGTCTATGTCAAATTTGAAGTTGGATTGTCCATCCCGTTCACAAGAAAAATGAGCTCCAAAAAGGAGTGACACTTTTTCCAGGGGAATGCTACAGACAGAACCACCGGGACAGAACCAATCCGTGTATGCAGAATTTTGCAGACAATAAGGACTGATATGGCGGGGGACTCTCTGAGTCCCTGACTTGAGTCCCGGGCATAGCTGGGACTCAATTCTAAATGAAGATAATACCGCCGCGCCAGGCACAGGAATGGTCTTACTCTTCTCATCGAGAATCGATCGGCACGACCCTCTCTTCTCCTGGTATCAGGTCCAACAAAAAGGCACATATCAATTGCGGTCCATCAGCTCGTATGGCGGGTAACGTGTGTGGAACGTGGATCAAATACGACGCCAAGGCCGATGGAACAACACAACGATAAACGGCGCACATCTCACCAACCTTCCATGAGAATTGGTGCGATAAATGGCAGACTTTCCCACATATGGTCGATTCTTTTACCTTGCACGTCCCGCCTCAACCCACCTACCAGCCTCTGCAAGAAGTTGTTCCCAGTGATCGGCGAACAACATGACCGACTGGTGGCGAAAGAACTCAGTCCTGGCGATCCTATTCAACCTACTGTCGCTGAAAATGCATTTGTACAGGTGATCATGATGTTCAGGAAGACTTTTATACAAGACTCGGTGCTCATGATGGAGCTTCACTCCTGCTATCCCATTTGGCAACATTCAATCTTCTCTGATCCAGCCTATGTCATAAAAGGTAAGTCCACATCATAGCATGAGAATGTAGTAGCATGCTCGCTCTGATATGTTAGGGATATAATGCAAATTGAGGCTCAGGAACACGATCCTGCCCTCACACTCCTCCAACAATGTGTGTCTATGCACTTTATATTTCAAACCCCGATTGGCTATAAGATTGGTTTTTTGCCCGTCGTATTATTTTGCTCCTTCTTTTCCTCGTCATTACTTTTTTGCCTCCAATGTCATTCCTTTTACTCCACGACGTCAAACGAACGAGAACAAGCGAACGAACGAACGAACGGTAACTCTCCTCTTCTCACGTCGAGTTCATCTTTTGCTTGCCATTACTAACTTTTTGCCTTTTGCATCGTTCCTCTTTCTTTTGACACTAGATCGGCTACGACGATGACGACGGCAATAGGGACGACGACGATGCTAATGACGACTCCACCACTGCTTCATGTCGCCCAAAAAGGCTCTTTTTAAAATTTTCAAATGTAAAAAACATGGGGAAACCCTCGCAATTTTTTTTTAGGCGCACTCCCATTCCATTGTAGAATCTCGTAGTCCAGATTACTAATAAAAGTATACCAAGTCTTTGCCCTTACCCTTCCGCTACTATCACTGATACTTTTACACAGCTTGGCCGTCTTTGTCCAACTCCATTTGCTTACTTTTCACAGCAGTTTAGTCATTCCCACTACAACAGCTTGTTGCCGTTAGACATTAGCTTAACTACAACCCCAAACATAGCATTTTACCATAGTCCTTTAGTCCTCTCCCATCAATAAAGCCTACTTGAATCATCCTACGAAAGACGTTTCTCAAATCCACAACCATGACAACACCATGTACATTATAAAGACCAAACTACAGGTGAGTAGCTCATCATTGACAACTCCTAAAACACCATTAGTATACTAGTTGTAATGAATCTAAAGACATGTACATGATCGTGAGGTCTATCTTCGCATACATACAAAGTTTTATTGGTACAATAGGATTAATGGGCTAAGGTACAGACTATGTTTGAGGCCCGGGCTAAGGTAATGCGTAAATGGCGACGGGTGGTAATGAGAATGACTAAGCTACTGTAAAATCAAGCAAATGGAGTCGGACAAAGACAGTCAAGCTGTGTAAAAGTATCAGTGATAGTAGCGGAAGGGTATGGGCAAAAAATTGGTACACTTTTATTAGTAATCTGGACTGCGAGATTTTACAATGGAATGGGAGTGCACCAAAAAAAAAATTGCGAGGGTTTCCCCATGTTTTTTACATTTAAAAATTTTAAAAAGAGCCTTTTTTGGCGACATGAAGTAGTGGTGGAGTCGTCATTAGCATCGTCGTCGTCCCTATTGCTGTCGTCATCGTTGTAGCCGATCTAGTGTCAAAAGAAAGAGGAACGATGCAAATGGCAAAAAGTTAGTAATGGCACGCAAAAGAAGAATTTGACGTGAGAAGAGGAGAGTTACCGTTCGTTCGTTCGTTCTCGTTCGCTCGTTCGTTTGACGTCGTGGAGTAAAAAGAATGACAATGGAGGCAAAAAAGTAATGACGAGGGGAAGAAGGAGCAAAATAATACGACGGGCAAAAAAACCAATGTTATAGCCAATCGGGGTTTGAAATCTGGAGTGCATAGGCACACATTGTTGGAGGAGTGTGTGGGCAGGGGCGGTTTTGTCTTCATTTCAAGTTGAGTCCCAACCAAAACCGGGGCGAAAATCAGGGACTCAGAGAGTCCCCCGCCATGTAAGTTCTTATTGTCAGCAAAATCAGGATACGCAGGTTGGTTCTGTCCGGATGGTTCTGTCTGTAACGTTCCCCCAAGCAAAGTGTCACTTTCTGTTGGAAATGGACTGTATCGAGAAAGAGATAACAAACCTTATCTCAGATTTTACATGGGCAGTAGTGTTTCATATCTAGCGGTTGATGCCAAGGCTTTTTGTGTTTTGCTAAAGTAATCCCCGATTTTCAGGACACTCCAATCAGCCGCTCTTTTAGGGCTTTGTGTAGTGTTCACAGACGTATACGGCTTGGAAGTAGTTCGTTTTTTGATATCGTTCGATAGGTGTAAGTCGTTCACTATCCCATGGGAAATTTGGCGGTGGATTATCTATCACGGTTTTGCGAAATAAAGCAACTTTGTACATAAAAAGTGGGGCTCAAAACCGATCAGTTTCAAAAGTTCAAATTTTCTACAGCCTCCAGCACCCATTTGGTCCTGGTACTTATCGCTCCCAGAGATGTTGTAGCATCAAACTCAAGCCTTTAGTGCCAAACTCAAGACTGTAGGGCAACAGTCAGCTGAATAGCCGACTAAAGCGTAGGCAAATGATTCTTGTAGCCAGTATCGGAGTTGCAAAATCTGATGGGGCTGCAAATCACAAGTGGGGCCAAATCCCTTTCTAAAACGCTAGGCGGAGTGTGAATCAAATCAAATCATGTGCGGACTGGATTGCAACCGACTTCTTTTTCTTTCTTTCGCTTCTCTTTCAACAATGGCAACAGAAGAAGAACGTTTTGGCTTGGAATCCGATAACGACGACGAAGCCATTGAATTTGCCACCTATGTAGAAAGTGATGACGACGATGAAGATCCATTCTTTATGGCCGACCATAACAAGAAATCGAGCACATTGTCCTTCCAGAGGTAAGTAAAAAAAAAATAAAGTAAGAGAGAGACTGGAAGAACTGACTCTGTGCCTATAGACTATCCTGCTCGCCTGTCCAACTGTTACGAGTCCTGGTGCCGACATTATGCATCCTTACCATAATCGTTTACACCACAGTAATTGCGACTCTCACACACAAGCGCCGGAACCCAGTTTGATCCCGTCCAATACAAAAGTAGATCCCCTTCCCCCCCCCCATGTCATTCCTTTTGATAGCATGGAGCATTCCCCCCACCCATCTTCCATTCCATGTATATAGCCCCAGGTACCCCCTCCTGCTCGTTTAGCGTTACCCCTTCTCTTAGTTTGACAATGACAATAGTGATATTACAATAAAGACAATCGTTTGAAGTATATGTATTAGTTAGATATGATGTATATTGTAAGTGATAATGATGGGTCCTAAACTACTTTGGGGTAGGAGATCCAGAATGAGGTACTTCAACACGCACATTGATTTCACCCGATCCTTCAGCCAGAGGAATCCAGCCGTCAAAAGCCTGAGTCATATCCAAGGTTGCAGAGCCCACATCAT
>LT553587.1:114132-127630 GCA_900079185.1 Absidia glauca
ACCATTCAGGGTCAGTGGTCTTCTTGGTACGATGAGTCTTGTAAAGGGAATGCTTGGTGTTGCTCTTGACCCGAATGTAATAGTCCAAAGGTTCCTTGAGGCCTCGGGCACCGAGAATCGTAACCTTGATTGCTTCGTTCGGATTGATCATTGACATATTTGAGGTGGATTGTAGTGTATCGATGCTTTGTCTCCGATTTAGTGTGCTAGGGGAGGACGGACTTCCACCACGAGCATGGGCCACAGCTCCGCCAGAGACAGCACCAGCGGCACCAGCAGCGCCAGCAGCACCAGCGGCACCAGCAGAACCTTCATCTTCTCCAGCACGATCAGCATTATCACCACCAGAAGAAAAAGCATCATGGGCGACGGAAGAGCGATGATGGGTAAGTCTGTTCCCAATACCACGGATCCCACTGCCAAATTTCCCGACCCCACCAAACACCGCCTTGCCACCAGTACCAAGGACTTTTCCGCCCAAACCAACAGCATCGCCGGCAAGTGAGACTCCAGCACCTAGAGCATGACCAGGAACAGCAGTGAAGGCCCGTGTTGTAGTGTTCAATAACGAAGTGCCTTGGCGATCCCGCTTGAGTAGTTGAGGTTGCCATAGTAGCCGGATCTTGAGCGTTGAGTCGCCTCCAGTGGGGATTTCAAACTGCTTGGCTTCGAAGCTTTCCAATACATCGTCGGTAAACTTGATTTCACCTCGAGCAATTTCTTCATTGTTGCCTACTTGGTCCCAGTCATAGATAATTGCCTCCAATTTGGACCCAATGCGGCGAGGCTGTCATTTGAAGAAAAATAGATGAGTACGCATGATTTACAAAGAGCAATTGACAAGGAGAAGGCTTACCACAGGAAGGACAAAGGTTTCCTTTTTTGCATTGAAATTAGGATTGAGGGTTTTCTTGTAGACGTCCGTCTTGTACATCTTTTCGCCATTGAGGGTGAAGACCACAAAAGGATCGCTTTTGCCATTGCGATCTGCAGACTTGAGATGATGCGCAGAGACAGGGGTCACAGTGAGATTGCCTTGGTTTTCCATACTTTCTTCAGGAGGGAGGGTGTATTGGATCACTGGGAAGTACTTGAAGCTGAGGCGGATGGTGCCACCTTCAGTGTTGAGTAGCTGGAATTCTTCACTATCGTCCACTTCATCGACACTGTTACTGACATGTGGATCACCTTCCTTTTCCGTATCGTTAGGTGGTGGTGTCGTTGTTGCTGTTGCCGAAGCCTTGGTGTTCTTTTCGTTTCGTTGCTGCTTCATCACCTTTTCGAGAATCTTGGTTACCGGTAGACTGCAGTGAGCGATCGGGGTCTGGTCCTTCTTCTCATTGTCCTTGACGAGTTGCACCACAACATTTGTAAAATCAAGCTCCTTGACAAAAGCATCGCCCGTTTCGTCGAATGTGAGAGTGGCACCTTTCTGAGGCAAAGTCTTGTACTGGGGATCGTTGCTGTTCACCAAGAGTTGAGCCAATACCTTGCATGAGTTTCCAGGGATGTTGGCATCGTGCATAGTCACCGCAACAACTCCGGCGGCATATTTCGGAAGGTCAATGATGTCGCTGTCGGTAGATTCATAAATGATGGATTCACCGTGGGCGTCTTTGCTTGGTCGTTCATGCGAAGGTGTGGCCGAGGCTGGGTTTGCTGTCTTTGGTTTCGGTTCCTGAGGAGTATTGGTGCGGCTATTTTTACCATTGGCATTAGTGTTTGCTGGACTATCATTGCTACTGGGTTTCGTTGTTGTGTTGCTAGCTGCCCGGTCGTAAGCGAAGTCCTCAGTTGCTATCGGTTCCTGTTGTTCTGTCTTTGTCGTGGACTCTTCCGTTTGCTGCGTTTGTTGTTGTTGCTGTTGTTGCTGTTGCTGCTGTTGCTGCTGTTGCTGTTGCTGTTGCTGTTCGCCTTCTTCAGAGTCCTTGCCTTCAGTTTCGTCCTTGGCCAAAGCGAGAGTAGGATAGAAAGACACCTTCATATGGATCTTGCCTTTGCCAGGTTTCCGTTGCGCATTTGTCAAATCCACCCATCGATCGACAGGTTCCAAAGCTTCATAAACCTTCTGGCCAGTTTCTTTGCTTGTAGTTTCGTTGATCACTTGCTTGAGAGTAAAGTCAGCCAACCCGAGGGACTTGTCCTTGTTAATGTCATTGTAGTCCATCACTTCAAACACCAGATCTTCACGCATAGAGTGCACCGGTATATAGAGAGCAGTGTCCCATTCAGGGTCCAGATCATCCAGGATGTAGTCGGTTTGAGCGCGGATCTGCATCCCAGAGAGAATACGCACATACGGATCGGATTTGCCACCTGTAAGAGCTTCGACATTCTTGAGACCCTTGGCGCCAAAAAAGTGAGCACGTATCACACCGATAGGAGATTGATAGGAGCCATGGCCAAGTCCACCCGCAAATCCAGTCATCACCGTTGGCTTCCATTTCATACCAAGGTGCAGCTTTCCATCAACGCCTTTCAAGCTAAACCATTCAGTCCCACTGTCCAGGGCCTTTTCAAGTTCGGAGAGCGTAGATTGCCAAGTGCCCAAAGTAGTGTCGCCTTGGAGCCGGTTTTCCTTGATTGTCACTATGATTTTCGTCTTGGTCTTGTCGGTTACAAATGCTTCGGCTTTCTTGTCCCAGCGAGGATTAGGGCTACGTTTGTAAGTGGAGGTTGTTGCTTTCTTTTCACCGTCGATAGTAATCACCGCATAGGCGTCGACTTTCTTGCCACCATTAAGGTTCTTGCATTCATACACCAAGAGCTGTATAATCCCAGTATCTATTTGAAGACGAATTCATTGATTAGCACAACTCGACCTTGCTGGCTGTGATGAGCAATCCCTCTTACCTGATTCTGCAGCAGGTACCACAGTGCCATCCTCTTGAGTTTCTTCAGCAGATACCGGAAAGTAATGCATGTCACATCTGATTTCTCCGGCTGTCTTGGCACCACGTAGTACAGGTAGTGATCTACATTCAAGTAATTTCAAGCAATCAGTCAGTGGTGTTCCTAATACCCTCTTTCTCTTTTTCTTTTTCAACTTACAATCCATCCAAACTGTTATCATTTTCAGCAAGCTCCTTGAGATCTAAGGAAGCTATGCCTACTTCGCCGTCTTTTCGACCCACATTTCGATCCAGGACATTGAGATAGAGAGTCTCCGTTGGGCTGTTGAGTAAGATGAAGAGAGTTTCGTTCCATTGGGGATTGTTGTTGGCCTCGATACATTGAGTACGACCTAGTTCGGGGCTCTTGTCGCTTCCCAAGTGCACAGTCAAGTAAGGGTCCAGAGAGCCGAGGAAATCACCTAGTTTCAGACCGCTTCCAGCATGGACGGTAAGAGCAAGTACACCATTTGCAGAGTCTAATGAAAGCAAGGCATGAGGACCACAGAAAGAGAAAGAAGAAAATCAAAAGACTTACCTCGATCAGCACCTGCCAGTAGACCAGCCACATCCACTGTAAACACATTGGGGGCATACATCATAGGACCAAGGTTGGAGTGTACTTGATCTTTCACAAAAGTCTGTAGCCCAGGAATCTATTCGATAATAACGAAGAAGAGACAGTCAGATAAATGAGCCCGGGTCACTTTTTCCAACCTGATACTTACATTATTCACATCAAAGCCCAAATGTTCGCCACCCAAAGGTTTAAGAATGTAGTCAAACAAGGGTTTTTCCAAGAAACAAGCTTCCACTGTCTGTATATGAGGGAATTCGTTGAACATCTTGATGCGGAGGCGTAGATGACCAGAGAAAGCAATCCCTTCCAGGAGGACAGGTATACCAGCACCAATCATTTTCTTGCCCAGCCGGATGGTAAGGACGATCTTGGGATCAACGTGAGATTGCAGGTCACGAGCAGATATGTCGGTAGTGTCGGTAGGTGTAAAAGAGACCTTCCAATCCATACACTAGTAAAAAGACACAATACAGAGAGTCAATGACATGCTGACCCAATTGCATAGACTTGGGGACTTACCACAATGTTAGGTTCAGTACGAGGGTATGTCTTGACGAATTCAATGTTGGGCGCCTTGGTACCAAGTGTAAAAGTAGTCAGGCGTATCGAATCCAAAAAGGAAGGACAGTTTTCACTGAGGACGGCATCTGCTTGGCCAATGATTTGCGCCGATAATACAGGTTCGTAGATGAGCCAAAACCGACTCATAAAGTGATTGATCCAATGGACTGATTCATTGTCGGATTCCAGTTGTCGCATCGTCATCTCCCGTTGTACATCATCGCGTATGTTTCGTCGTAGTCGTCGTGTAGAAGTTTGATAATAGGTCGCTAAAAAAAAAAGGAGGGGGGGAAGAGCGAAAGAAAGGTAAGAAAATGCAAACCAGCCAATTTATAGCCTCTCCGCCCAAATGTTCAAACTCCGATTTTCTCACTTGATTTACCTAGAAATGCCCCAACCGTCAAGCAAGCAAAGATGCCGGCGCCGATTCTTGTCAATGCAAAAGTCAAAACCACAGCCAAGAATAAAGCCCCACCATTCTGAAACCATTTGCCATAATACGCATCACTTAGTAATTGGCCCAAGAGACTATCATCGGGCGTATAGTCATCCATGCGGGAGCGTGCATAGATCGTGGCGATCTCCTCATCTGTCAACGAGGCTTTCTTCAACGCCGCCATTAGATGGTCTTGACCAGGGTTAGGGAGGGTTGAGAAATCTGTCCAGCCACACCTTGTATCGTTATTGATTGAGAATCCACCTGGAAATACCCGACTTCCCAAGGGCGAGGATGATTGCTTGGTCGCTGTCGGTGCTGGGGACTTGGTGTCGTCGGTGTCGCTCTTTTTTTTCTTAAGAATGTCTTTGTTCTCATTCTTTTTTGCCTGGGCGTCGGAGTTTGAATCCCCGAGATCTTTCTTTTCGGATGTGATGTTGCCTTTTGTGTTCAGAGGGACCTCGTCGGCACCTTCAACGCCGCGAGAGGAAGGCGCCGTGGGGCCAGCCTTTTGAGCTTGATCCTTCTTTTCTTCGGGTGACATATCATCATCGAAATGGTGGACTATGGCATCTGGATGAGCACTTTCCTTTAGCACGTTTTTTGCATCCTTGGGTGATATTCGATCTTTAGTTGTATCAACCATTGCTGCAATGAAAAGTAGAAAGTAAAAGAGATGGGTAAGTGATATGGCAGACAGATGGGTAGATAGATAGAAGGGCTTTATTCAGGTAGTTTTAGTTTTCGACGTCACTAGGTTTTGCTTGTTTGAAACCGATCAAAGTTAAGATGTGAGACAACTAATATGTATACAAAGGGTGGAGGGGGGTAAAATATATGAAGATTGTAACAAACAACAGACTATAAGAAGCTACTATGGGTGATGATCATCTTTTCGACTAAGCTAATGCCTTGATTCATTTGTTTGAGGTAAAGCGTTGCATTGGCCAAAGCTTCTTGCTGGGTGGATGGGACAGTTGCATAATTGTTCTTGTCGGAGTTAGATGTGGATAAGGGTTCGTCGACACGGATCAGATTGGGAGTAAACACCACGGCAAGATTGTGAGCTGTCATTTTGTTGTTATGGGAATGTTCGACCACTTCAGATAGGAATCGCATCAAGTATCGGAGGAGAGACAGGGCGTAAGGCTTGTGGGCAAAGATCGACTGTACCCGAGATCGCTTTGATTTTTCGTCATCGTGTGCTTCACCTAATTCAAATTGGCCAAACTGCATGAATTTCCCTGGGTCTGACTTTTATCGTTTGACTTACCAATCGATGATGGTGATGATGATGCTAACAAAAGGTCGCCTAGTTCGTTACTTTGTTGTATGGATATCACAGGTGTGGGTAGTTCACGCAGGAAGACCTTGAGAAGAGCAGCCGCAACGTCAACATCATGATTGCGCAGATCCACAGCTTCACCATAGTTGAGTTTGGTTTTCACCGATCGCAATTCTTCGCTGGCGGGTGATTTCCGAAACAGGCCTTCTTTGTCCAAACCTAAGGGTCATTTGCTTAGTCACACTATCGACAAATTACTATACAACCTACCTATCACACGTAGATGTTCCACTAGTTGAACGACTACTCGTGGTACAGAGGGATCAGACTCCAAAGACCATCCTTCCAAACCAGCCAAATCTTGCAGGGAGCGACCAAAGGCAAGAGACACAGTGGGCAGAGGGGTGATGCTGTTGACCTTGAATGTGGATGGCAAGATTGGCACCTGCAAATCAAAATCCGTCACTGGCTTTGGGATCATCGCATCGGGCACTTTCACCAACTGTTTCAGTTCATCCAACCGGTCAAGATATCGTAGCTTTCGGGCAAACTTGGGGCTACATCATCAAGAGAGTAAAGGTTTAGTCAATGGGACAGGGTAGAGGAACATTCTCTTACCTTGTAATCTTATTGGCCAGATCAAATATCATCCGGTAGCTTCTGCCAAGATGCACCACATATAACGCCTTGAGGTTTTTTTTGTACCGCCGATCAAGTGCTCGGTATGCCTTCAATAACCACAGCCAGGAAGGTCGATATTGTGCGGGTGAAGAGAAGAAGATAAGCACATAATCATTCTCGACAAATTCGTCCCTATAGGAAGATACAACGTTAGGTGTCCATTAACTAGTTTGTGTAAGGTTGGGCGTACTTACAAGCGAGATAAGATAAAGCTGCAAGAAAGAAAACAAGCCGTCAGTATAACTTGGATAACGAGTTTGTGTATTCCTTTCTTACTTACGCCAAAATC
The DNA here is from genome assembly GCA_900079185.1 of Absidia glauca. Classification (NCBI taxonomy): domain Eukaryota; kingdom Fungi; phylum Mucoromycota; class Mucoromycetes; order Mucorales; family Cunninghamellaceae; genus Absidia; species Absidia glauca. Next base: position 120,856 of record LT553587.1, read on the forward strand.
AGATCGTAATTGATGGTGCTTGGATTAGGGAGGTTGTTGGCACAGAGTATCAAAATCGGCCGACTATCACTATCAAGACCTAAGAAAGAAGATGAGTTTACACATGTGGTCATGGATGCCAAGTCATTCTGGTTTCAAAACAACATGGCCTTTGCTTTTGTTCTATCTTTGACGTTACCAGCTTCATAAATGATATTGAGTTGTGATATCCCTTTATACTCTGGACTGGAGGGCGGTAGTCGTTGTTGTGTTGGTGGTGGCATGGGACGAAAGCAAACTTAGGAAGAAAGAGAAAGGAACAAATTAGTTGAAATTGAACGGACTCAGCTATTGCTTAATTTAAAACTCCGCATTAGAAACTCCGTTTTGCCCCATTGTTCCCCTGGACAAAGCGAAGGATAAAGTCGCCATACTCCGACCAATCCTCATACCATTGATGAATGTCTTTGGTGAGAAGAAAGGGATGACAAAAAACCGGGGTAGTAGAGTAATCAAGATAGGGTTGAGTGTGAGAGGAGCTCTTTTTCTGATCGCTCACACCTTAATCAGTCGTTTCCGCGGTGTGTCGAAAGGGGATCAGCACTACACAACCTCATTGTGCCCGGGAAAAAGTAAAACTGGCACAAAACGGGGTAGATCATAAGTTAGTTTGATACAAAGTTCCTTACTGATGATGATGGGAAGCACGACAAAAGGCACTTCTTTACACTGGGTGGTTTACATAATGTCGCACAGTGAGTCAGGTGAATGCTCTTACCCGTAAAAGATAATGAGGATGAGGGGCACCCACGCAGAATACCAGCCGTAGAAATTCCCCGAGACTTGACATTTACTCTTCGCTTTCAAGGTTCATGTGAATGGCGGGGTTTGAAATGTCCTACCCGCCCTTTCCCCACAGTTTATGAAAACCTTAACAACTACGCTGCCATGACCGATGATGCACACATATAAAGTCATCAGTCAACTCCTTTCTTTCTCTCCTTTTTCTTTCTCCTTCTTCTCACCCATAAATCATCCAAATATGGCATGCTTGCCCAAAAAGCCGAATGGTGAATCAAGGATTCCAAGCTATTTCTTTCCCAATGCCCTTGTCACTGTCCTGTTCTTTTTATGGGGGTTTAGTTACGGTCTGCTAGATACTCTTAACAAGCATTTCCAGAGTGTATTGGATATCAGTAAGTTACAAAACTGATCTAGTGCAGCCACAAATCATCTGATTTCCTTTTTGGCGGGGTTTGAAAAAAGGTACCACCCAGACGACTTTCATGCAAGTTGCTTACTTTGGTGCATACTTTGTATTTAGTATTCCGTAAGTGCATATAAATAACCATGCGGAGCCAGCTTACAATGAATGCTTCACTATAGGGCGGGACTGATTTCGAAAAGGTTTGGGTACAAGAAAACCATCGTCTTTGGGCTGATGCTATATGTGATCGGCGCCATATGCTTCTATCCTGCCGCTCAATCTTTACAGTATGGGGCTTTTGTTGGCTGCCTTTTTGTGATCGCTTGTGGATTAGCAACTCTGGAAAACTGTAAGTTGGAAGACGGCTATGCATGAATAAGCGCTTTCATTAAGTCAGGTATTTTTTGGGGGGGATCTGTTTATAGGCGCCAACGCCTATTTGACGATCAACGGGCCGGTAGAACAAGCCTCTTTTAGAATCAACTTTGCACAATCATTCAATGGACTAGCTTCAACTATTGCACCCGTAGTGGCTTCCTACGCCTTCTTTGGTGGTGATGAAAGTGAAACAAAAAACCTGGATTCCGTAAAATGGACCTATGTTGGTGTGGGTTGCTGTAAGTGAAGGGTCGGAGTTTTAAATGCATATAAGAAAATTTGAAAACTTAATCTCTCTTCTCTTCTTTTCCCTTCTCTTTTCTTCTCCTCCTTCAATCAAGGTGTTTTTGTGATTGCCTTACTCTTTTGCTTTGCCAACATTCCAGAAGTGGATGAAGAAGCCTACCTAGCCGATGCTGCTGCTGCCCACCCGGAGGAAACCGCTGCTCGGCGTGCCTCGATCTGGTCACCTCATCTCTGGTTGGGCTTTGCCGTGGAGTTTTTGTATACAGGTGCTCAAATCGGTGTTGCCTCGCTTTTCCTGTACTATTCCAGTGCAGTAGGTCATATGCCAGACAGTTATGGAAGCATCATGCTATCGGTATCTCAAGGTTGCTTTACAGTCGGTCGGTTTATAGGTGCGGGGTTGCTTCGCTTCATCAAGGCCGAACATCTCTTGGCTATCTATGCGGCATGTGCTAGTTTGGTCACCATATTTGTCATCGCCATGCATACTCCCGACACAACCTACTGCCTTTTGATCATCATGTTTTTTGAAAGCATCATGTTTCCCACCATCTTCTCCCTGGCAACAAAAGGATTGGGGCGAAATCACAAACGGGGATCTTCTTTGGGTAAGTGGACATAGTTGCGATATCCCCACATAGAATTTTTATCGTCAGCTAACCATCAATCTTTAGTCATAATGGGTGTGGGCGGTGGTATGCTCATCCCCCCTGTGGAGGCTGTCATCAAGGATCATAGCAACATCAACTATGCCTTTATTGTTACCCTGTTTTGTTTTGTGACGGTATTTGCATATGCTACCTTTGGCCACCGATGGATCCGATATGTAGACGAGGAGCTTGAAGCTTCTGCACCCGTTGAAAAAGAACACCAAGAAGTCAATAGCAACTCAGGAAGCATGATTGCCCGTCAAGAAAAAGTATAGCTTGGGTCCATGACCCTTCTCTTGCTCTGAACTACCCTTCTTATATGTATCATCTAGTATAGTGCCCTTGTATCCATTTATATCTTACCAATAAAACCTAATGTGTCATTTACTTTTACTGTCTGTGTAACCAGGTAGAATGGAGGAGCGCAGAGGAGTTTCGAAGAATGTGCTTGCATGTTTTGAAAGGCTAATCCTATGAGGTGGGTTGAAACTTCAATTTTCCTCCCCCATCTTCAACCAATAGTGTGTGCGGAAGGAGCTCGAATGAAGCGTAGAAGCGGGTAGGAAGGCATCTCTCAGCATGGGGAAAGAGTGGCAGGAAGTTGGCGGAGTATGAAAAATGCCATCAGTTTGATAGAGTAAAATTTTGTAGGTATGCGCAGATAGACCCTAAGAGCAGGTACAAGTCATTTGTCTTCAAGATCACTGAAGCATATGAAAAAGAACAAAGTCATGGAGATGGGTTCATATAGATTTTTTATTGAGTGAATGAGACTATGCTAAAGCTACTTGTCCTAGTGGGCGGCAGTGAATACATGGCTTGTCATGGAGTGACTAATCTAGTGTAATGAGCTAAGGAAAAGGGAGGAGGGAAGCAGACCAGTGTTATCCAAAGTATCACTAGTAGGTGCTGCGAATGGTTCAAGGGATAGTGCACTTTATCGGTGCAATGGGATGGAAATCTACTATGGACAAGATGAGTGCAGAAGAAAAAAAAATTCAAGGGTTTCCCCATGTTTTTTACATTTGAAAATTTTAAAAAGGGCCTTTTTGGGCGACATGAAGCAGTGGTGGAGTCGGCATTAGCATCGTCGTCGTCCCTATCGTCGTCGTCATCGCTGTAGTGAATCTATTGTCAAAAGAAGGAGGAACAATGCAAAAGGCATAAAGTTTGTAATGGTAAGCAAAAGAAGAACATGACGTGAGAAGAGGAGAGTTACCGTTCGTTCGTTCGTTCGTTTGCTCGTTCGTTCGTTCGTTTGTCGTCGTGGAGTAAAAAATAATGACAATGCGGTAAAAAAAGTGATGACGAGGGGAAGAAGGAGCAAAAGTAAGGATGAGCAAAAGAAAGTTTTTATGTACAGCCAATCGGGGTTTGAAATCTAGAGTGCAGAGGCACGCATTGTTGGAGGAGTGTGTGGACAGGATCATGTTCCTAAGCTTCGATTGCAGTAGATCCCAACATATCAAAGTAATTTGGAGGATACCAGAAGCGCATGGTGGGTTAAAGTTCAAAAGGCAAAGTAGTCAAGTCAAAAATGGGAGATCCGCTCATTTATACACTTGACGCAGAATGAAGTCCTGATTGTACACAAGTTCAAGTGAAACCTGAGCAAGAGCAGCGGAATCTCGGTTCTTTTGCACAAGTTTGGCCCAAGGAATTGAGACGGTAGTCGCGGGTATGCTTCAAAGTATGTTTTATTGAGTAAATGAGACTATGATCAAGCTACATGGGAGGGGGAAGAGACCACGAAGGTATGTACATGACTTGGAATGACTAATCTAGTGTCATTACCTAGAGAATGAAGGAGGGAAGAGCAGACAGGCGGCGCAAAAGGTGTCAGTGGTCGAGTCCAGAGAGAGTGAGTCAAGGAACAGTGCGTTTTGAAAGTACAATGGCTTGACGTTCTACTATAGAAAAGTTAGGGCACCAAAAAAAAATTTGTGTAATATCTTGCGTCCAATCCCTAATCCCATACGTCCATCCTGTCCTGCTTCCAGAGAGTCTATATCCGTTGCCATCCCATTCGACCTGAAAAGAAAAAAAGGAGCATATATGTAAAAGGCAAATGTTAGTCATGACAAGACAAAGATGAACAGGATGGTGAGAAGGAGAGAGTTACCCTGTGTTATTCGTTTATGGTCGTTGCATAGATAGCGAGTCGTTTGTGGTGCGGTGCTAATGTCGATGGAAAGAAAAAAGGGATGAAGAAGTAAAGAAGAAGCAAAGAAAGGGATTACCAGAAAGATTGATTCTTGTAGACAATGCGGAGTTTCAAACCCTGTGCGGCTGCACCCAACGTTCCACATCGACATACGAGGAGAGAGGGAGAGGCATTATCTAAACAATACAAAGTTGACAAGAGAGAAGGCAAGGCACAAGGTATAGTAAGGTAAATAGGTTTTTATTGATGATATGTATTCAAAGATAAAGTCCTTCGGGTGTTCCTTCACTCTTTCTATATAAGACCTTTTCACGAGCCTTTCGTAGATCTTCAGCCACCACCTTCATACGACGTTCACGCAAAGCCAAGAGCCCCGCTTCTGTACATATAGCCTATGGGTACAAAATGTAAGATGAGTGACCTGTCTAGATCAATGACATTTGTTATGAGCCTACCTTGATATCAGCACCCGAGAGATCATCCTTGGACATGACGAATTCCTCCAAATCAACATCATCAGATAAGGTCATTCGAGAGGTATGGATGTTGAAGATGCGGCGCTTTGTCTTGACGTCGGGCAGAGGGAATTCGATTTTACGATCAATACGACCAGGGCGAATCAGAGCAGGATCCAGACTGTCGATTTTATTGGTTGCCATGATGACCTTGACGTCGCCTCGTGAGTCGAAACCATCCAATTGATTCAGCAGTTCCAGCATGGTGCGTTGGATTTCCCGTTCACCGCCTGAAGTTGAGTCGTATCGTTTCGTCCCGATGGCATCGATTTCATCAATAAAGACAATAGAAGGAGCGTTTTCTTCAGCCACCCGGAAGAGTTCACGGACCAGTTTGGGACCATCGCCAAGATACTTTTGAATCAGCTCTGAGCCAACTATACGTAAGAAAGTCGCACTGGTTTGGTTCGCCACCGCCTTGGCCAATAAGGTTTTGCCGGTCCCTGGTACACCATACAGAATCACACCCTTTGGCGGCTTGATACCCATTTCTTCATAGAGCTCGGGATGTGTCAAAGGTAATTCGACCGCTTCCTACATACCAAAATAGATGACATGTCGTTAGTCAAGTGAGTTTTCACCTCCTCTTGTTTACCTTGATTTCTTGAATCTGTTGTTCCAAACCACCGATATCTGCATAGGATTCCGTTGGCGCCTTCTCCAGTTTCATTACACTGACCATTGGATCGGTATCATCTTGAAGTACACCCACCACCGCCATGGTCTTATGATGCAATAAGACACTGCACCCAGGTTCGAGGGAGTCCTTATCCACAAAGCTCATCACCGAGACATAATATTCAGGGCCGGTAGATGAGGATACAATCACATGGTCGTCGTCGATGATTTCTTCCAAGGAGCCTACTGACATGGGAGAGCCACGAAGATCGTCCACTCGTGTTCGTTCTTCTTGATCTCGTTCTTCTGCTGGTTTGAGTCGCTCTTGGTTCTGCACAAATTCTTCTTCCAACAGCAAATAGTCCTTGATACGTTCCATCTTGAGCATCTTTAAGCGACATCGGGTGGTCGGGAATACTAAGGTGAGGAAAGAGACGATTAGGTGCTCCATTATTTTAGCCATCTTTTGAAAGAAACTTACCTTGAGGCAACTTGGCACTTGTATCAGGTCCCCGCTTCTTCTTCTTTCCAACCCGTGTAGGTACTGGAGGTTCCCACTTCTTCTTCTTTTGATCCTTTTCCTATACAGACATAGAAATGGGTGTAATCAGTTATCGAATCCAATACATCTAACACATCGCATTAGGTCCGTTGCTATGCTTTCTTACTTTGTCTTTCTTGCCATTGGCACCAGGCATCCCAGATTGTGAGTTCCCCTATCAACATGTAAGTTAGTGGTTAAGAATAGCAGTGTCTACGAAAGCTTACCATATTGTGTTTCTTTTTAAATTTAGAAAGAAGAAAGAGAGGTTGCGCGTCGAGTCAATCGGACTTGAACAAATTTCATTGGCCACGTCAGGCGGCGGAGTTGAAAGTCGATGGATGTCAAACCCCGCTCAGGCTACAAAGATTAAGGTTGAGACTACGCGCACAAGTAATTCAGCACAAGAAAAATGAGAATCGGACTTTCAATTTTTTGAATCGGACGTTTAAAAACTTACCCTTATTCCTCACGTAC
>LT553587.1:128908-142072 GCA_900079185.1 Absidia glauca
GTTTAAATCTCCGCAACTCATTTTACTTGTGCAGTTTTACTTGTGCGCCGAGTCCTGGCCAAGATTAACTTTTCCCGTCAATCATTTCTTTGCCTCTTCTTTGCTTCTTCATCACTTTTTTTCTTTACATCAACATTGGCACCGCACCACGAACGAATCGCCTTCCACACAACAATCTTGAATGACGAACGCAGGGTAATTCACTCTTTCTCACCGTCTTGTCAATCTTTGTCTTACCCTAGCTAACATTTACCTTTTGCATCACTCCTCCTTTTTTTCTTAGTACACCGAATTGGAGGGCAACGGATATAGATTCTCTGGCACCAGGATTGGATCCTATCCTATCCTATCCTATCCTATCCTACATCCTATCCTATCCTACATTATTGTACTTAGATTAGGAAAAATTTCGACCACAAAAAAAATGTACACATTTGCGACTCCGATATTGGGTGACTGGCGGGGTGGGTAAATGACTAAAATTCCCCTTTACTCATCTCTTCATTCTTCTTTACCAAGGCGACGTCGGCCGTCGGGAGTGTAGCGAGCAGGTCGGCGTCGCCTAGATCTCATTAACACGAACCCAGGGTCCGAACCTGACAAGGTAAATCACCCCTTCCCTTTAACATTCACCTCTACTCATCACTCTTCACTTTTCTTCACCATGGGCGACGTCGGCCGTCGGGAGTGCAGCGAGCAGGTCGGCGTCGCCTAGATCTCATTAGCGCAAAGTCAAGGCCCGACCCTGACAAGGTAATCACCCCTTTCCTTTAACATTCACCTCTACTCATCACCCTTCACTTTTCTTCACCATGGGCGACGTCGGCCGTCGGGAGTGTAGCGAGCAGGTCGGCGTCGCCTGGATCTCATTAGCACAAAGTCAAGGTCCGAATCTCATAGGGTCCGCACCCGAGAGGGCGACGACGGGCGTTGGGACCGTAGGGAGCAGGTCGGCTAGTGGGCATGGACTTGGATTAGGAATTGGGACTAAGGGATTACGAAAAAAGTAGGAAACCCCGGGGTACACTCACATTCCTTTAGTAGATTGTCTAGTCATTGTACTTTTGAAGCGTCCCTTCCCTTAGCCCAGTCCGTTTGCACACTACCATCGATACTTATAATACCGTTGACTAAATCTCCCTTTCTTCATTCCATAGCTCATTACACTAGATTAGTTATTCCATGGCATGTCCTACATGTAGCTTTATAATAACCTGATTTAGCCAATAAAACCTATTTGAGAAACCATCTCCATGACTTTACTCTTTTAAATATGTTCCAGTCACTCTGACATGCGCCGGTGCACCAAGTCTTGACCGATCGCAACCCACACGAGAGTTTGAAAAAGGCGGGGTCTTAAAAAAGTGGGCAGGCAGCTTAGCTTTTTTAGAAACTTTTCGATTTCCAGTTGAACCTTTTGCGACAAGTTACCCTGTTTTACATAATCGACATGAATAACCCATCTTTAAATTCCACATGAAACAAGATGTAATGCGTATATATCGAATGATATGAAGTTTTGAGTGTACCCGTGCTGCATGCCTTTCTGAATACTACATTAAGTTTCAAAACACCAACTGATTTCATTGGCTACAAAGTCGGCAATTTATCCAACAAAAACCAACAACCTTAGCATCACTCGCTAGATACAACGCACTACTTTGTTCATGTAAATTTTGAGATAAGGTTTGTTATCTCTTTTACGAGACAATGCATGTCCAACAAAAAGTGACACTTTTCATGGGGGATGGCCCATCCTTTTTTCAAAAATCGGGATTTGAAAAAATTGGTCAGCATTGTGGTTTTCTGAACTGGGGGATACCAGGAACACATGGAGCTTGTGTAGATAGAGTTCATAAGGCAGAGTAGGCAAATCGAAAAGTGAACTTTATCCATCACGATAGATTGGATTTAAATTCTTGCTATTGGCGAACATTGACGTACCGGATCAACTAATGGTGTCAATGCCTGTCAGGCGGATGGCAACCCACTTTTCCTTCCCCCTTTTTGAGATGGATCAGAATCATACTCTTGCTGTCGGTTAGCATTGAGTTACCGGATCTATCAATGGTGGCAATGTCTGTCAGGTGGATCGCAGTTCTTGTTTTCTTCCCCTTTGCACTCCGTGAAAGTTCGTCCAACGTCGAAATATAGAGATCAGAAAGTGGCCGTAAGACCTATCGTACAGTACAACTTTCATGTATGAATGACAGAGTGTAAAAAGTGATGTATTATTCACATCTCGCGGGGTTGCAAAATCAAAAATTGAACTATTTGAAAATGTGATCTTTTGACCCCCTTTTTTGTAAGGAGTTGCCTATTTCTCAGAACCGAGATGGACAACCCATCGTCAAACTTCACAGGCAACACGATTCAATGCATATCTATCGACTGATACCCGGAAACAAGCACGTTTATGTTGTATGCGACCGTGAACGCTACGAGAAGCCTCTAGAAAGCGACCAATTGGAGTGGTATCTAAAAGCAGCAAGCCATTCAAGGAAATTTGTATTTCTTGGTATCAGCCGATAGATAGAAAGCACTTCTGAGCCTATGTCAAATTTGAAGTTGGGTTGGCCATCCCGTTCACAAAGAAAAATGAGCTCTAAAAAAGTATGTCTTTTTTTTAGTCTGTCCTTTCTTCAGATAGCGGGGGTTGAAAATTAAAAAATCTGAACTATTACTTGAAAAGTGATATTTTGACCCTCTTTTTTTTTGTAAGCAGTTGCCTATTCCTCAGAAACGAGATGGACAACCCATCGTCAAATTTCACAGGCAACACGATTCAATGCATATCTATCGACTGATACCCAGAAACAAGCACGTTTATGTTGTATGCGACCGTGAACACTACGAGAAGCCTCTAGAAAGCGACCAATTGGAGTGGTATAAAAAATGGCAAGCCATTCAAGAAAACCAGGCTTTCTTGGTATCAGTCGATAGATAAAACGCACATCCATGTCTATGTCAAATTTGAAGTTGGGTTGTCCATCCCGGTCACAAAAAAAATGAGCTCCAAAAATGTGAGACCCTCAATAAAGGTCTGTCCTTTTTTCAAACTAGTCAACGAAAAAACAAATTTGACCGAAGCGGGGTTTGAACGTTTGGCTGGCAACTACACAAAGCCAACTTTGTAGTCGCAATGCAGCTGTTGTTTCAAAATAAACATGGTGTATGGTAAGTATCCCCTCTCTTTATTTGTTAGCCCATCATCAGTATACATGATGACTCCTTGTCCCCCCTGCCTCCCTCTAAGATCAATAAGCTACTCTACAGCCATACTATCATCTATATCATCGTCATCTTCTTGTGCATAATCATCGACTACTTCATCTTCCATCAGTACAGAAGACAGCAACTCCTTCATATCATCGTCATCAGGTCTAGTGCTGGCTACGGACAAGGGGCTTTGTTTGTTTGCGTCTTGTATTCTATTTGAAGGACCTGGTCAGCTCCTTAAGCTTGTTTCTGTTTTGCGTTCACTTACTTTGGATTCGCTCCAGCATCCAACAAGACATTGACCATTTCTAAAGCTACGTCTGTGTCGTCTTGGAATGACACCGCATAATGAAGAGGGGTCGTGCCACGTGTGTTTTTCCGATTGATTTCGATCCCCGCCACTCGCACTAAAAGTTCGAGACATGCCAGGGAGCCGTTCATTGCCCTTTAAATGGTGGGGATTAGATATCGATGACAATGAAAGAAGGAAGAGCTTACGCATAGTGAAGAGCAGTATTGCCGTTATCGTCGGTGAAGGATATGTCAAAGTCACCTTGGCCCAATAGATCGTTCAGCCAATCATCTTGGTCATCCATACAAGCGGCAAGAATCTGATCTGGGTTAAGAGTAGATTAGACTATTTGTTCGATTCCACTTTTAGAACTTTACTGTTGGCTGTATTGTCCATTGATCGATTGGTCGGTGAGGGAGAGAAGAGAGAGAGAGAGAAAAAAAAAAGTCCGAGGCTAATTTATGTTTCTTTGTCAGTGGAGTGTTGCACAAATCTAGTCAATTATGGAAAGTACCTTCGATGGGCTGTAAACAAACTGGCTTGGAAGTAAGAAAAAGGGCATCTCCGTGATCACTAAACAATGGCCAAGCATTGTTTTTCTTTCTGCATGAATGCAAACTCAAGTGCTATTGGCATCATTTCAGGCGAATCGTGGAAAAATGAGCTTAACCAAAAGTTTGATACTCCGCCGTCGGAGTATGTAATCTATTTTTTCTCTTCTCTTCCCTTCTCACTTTCTTTTCTTTTTCTTTCTTTCTTTCTCTCTTACCATTTGCACCATTTCTACATGAAGCCTTTATCCAACAGTAGGAGTCAACGTAGTAGTGATCCCTACAGGGTTGCTAGGAAGACACATAGTCCTGGTAAGATAATGCTAGCATCAAGACAAGCTTTTACTCACTCCTTATTATTCACAAAACAGCTGACTCTTACGATTCATCAAGGCTAAGGTCAGACTCTGAAGCACACTCCCGGTCAGCCTCTGATAGCAGCACGAGCCGACTTGCATCACAACCAACTGTATACGACCGCCGGCGGGACGATTATCATACAGACGATCCTTATGCACCACGATCAGCAGCTCATCGACATCATATACGACAAGGCACACCCGAATCTCATGATACATACACTTCTTCTGGAACAGCACCTTTAGCGACCAATGCACCGCCGACACTACCTCCCAAAGCTGAAGAAGAAAACGACTACCAGGCACAGAAGGCCAATTCTTATCTACCGTATTCACACCACCCTCCAGGCCAAAACGGACGATTGTACGAACCACCAGCGACATCCATGCTACTCGAAAGCGAACACCATCCTAGCTTCACTTCACCCAGTGGCAGAGAAGGCGGCGTGGGGTCTCTTTTACAAGATCATATAGGGATGGACATGGTTGATTCTCCGATTCGGCCGCACCACAAGGAACGCACGGCATTAGACCCCTTACCAATGTTGGACAAGCAAATATCGAAAAAGCGACGGCGGTGTTGTGGCCTGGGACGGAAACGACTTGCTGCGATCATCACCATCTTCATTGTCCTTCTCATCCTTGTGTGGTACTTTGTCTGGCCTCGACCTTTTGATATATACTTTGACGACGCCAATCTAGCTCCCGACGGGGCATTCGAGCCGACTGGGCCCGACAAAGACACCACCACGGAAATACACTCAGTATGGAACGTATTAATGACAGCCAACAATCAAGCCAATTGGGTGCCTACGCATGTCAGTCGATTGGATTTGGATATTTACGATAGGAATACAGGTGTCAAGTTTGCCAATGGATCCGTCGGCTCCTTTGTCCTCCCGCCCAAAGCTCAGCAAACGCTCTCATTTATCGTCAACTTGGACTACAGACCTCCGGCACCACAGAATGATACCACTCTGGCAAACCTCATGGCCTCTTGCATGGTGGATCAACAGACACAAGCTGGACAGCCACAAACACAACCGACTCTCAATCTGATCTTCGAAGTGACTTTCCACATTGCTGGTATTGTATGGACCTCTTCAACTCGCCAATATGCTGATAAGATGCGCTGCCCTCAATGAACCGGACCAATGGAATGACCTGATACCCCCTTTCCCCTTAATAGTATACTATGATATGATTTGTCGAAATAAAAAAAAAAAGATCCTCTATCGATCAATTGCCATCATGCCCCTTGTATTCCCCACACATATGTCGCATTGATTGCTATCAGTATTGTAGTCCATAGATTCGTTATTATGTTGGTCCTACCTTCCCGTCGTCCATTCGACATCCATGCCCACATTGAGAGATCATGATCTGATCTTTCTGTGTTGGTTGTGTTGCCTTGCCCTGATGAGGTGATGTTCTATAAGAAATATAGTGTGTACCCTCACCCTTACCATTTAAAACCCCGAAAGCTATATTTGATGGAATTGACCAATCAAGTGTTTGAATTATGAAACCCCGCTACAACCCGACACATTTGTTCCAGGAAGTGCAGTCCCCATTGGAAAGATGGGATCGATAGAGTGGAGATAGAATCACAGCAAGATATCCAAAAAGCGCTAGAATGGAAAGAATTCATTTTCGGTGGCAGAAAAAAAAAAGTGGGTAGAGCTTGGAAAAAAGCTATAAAGTGGGTGGCAACTTGACTTGACCCATTTTTCACTTCTCTTTCACTTTCTTCTCACTTTTTCCTCACTTCCAACCAACGCCGTCTCAAGTCTCACGAAACACAGCAAACAACACCCACAACTCATACAACCTCTCTAACTTGTCAACATGGTTCATGGTTTTACAAAGACAGTTGATCTCAAGATCAATGTGAATGCCGACGAAATCTACTTTTTTGGTCAACCTGAGGAATCTGCTGGCAAACTCTTACAAGGCACCGTCTGTTTAACCCTCGCTGAAGCTATCAAGGTCAAACGTCTTACTTTGGACTTTAAGGGCAAAATGAAAGTACAATGGACTGAAGGTAAAAAGAAAACAAACTCAATGGGGAGGGGAGTGTATCACATACTGACTCATTTCCTTTTCATTTATAGGACCTCAACACACCCACAAGCAAGAACGATCGATCATTCAGCACGAATGGACACTGCTACCAGCACAAAGCAACAAACGACCTCACTTGATTCCTGCCGGCCAACACTCTTGGGATTTTAGCCTCAGCCTCCCTGGCGACCTTCCACCCACCTTACAGGCCGAAATGGGGAAGGTGTCGTACCAACTCACTGCGAACCTCGAACGTACTGGGGGCTTTTTACTCCACAACACCATCCAACGAAAGAAGCCTATCCGAATGATTCGAAGCGTGCTCCCGTCTGAATTTGAACTTGTGCAATCGCTCGAAATCCACAACACCTGGTCCGAAAAGATGGTGTACGACATCTCGCTACCCTCCAAGCTGTACGCCCACAATGCCACTATTCCCGTCTCCTTTACGATTCTGCCCATCGCCAACAAACTCCGTGTCCATGCCATCATGGCCACCCTGAAGGAATGCTGCACCTACGAAGCCAACAACAAACGCAAGACAGATTCCCGCATCATCAAGGTCAGTCGTCAAGAAAACCCCTTTACCGCGGCGGTGGTCAACCACGGTGGCAGCGACGGCAGTGTGCCTCAATCAACCCCATGGACCCGGGTGCTCGATGTCCAGGTCCCTGCACGCTCACCAATGATTTTTTGTGACGCCAACAGCGACATGATCCGAATCCGTCACAAGCTCAAGTTCGTCATCTCCATTGTCAACGGCGATGGCCATTTCTCTGAACTCAGGGCAACTCTTCCCATTGTGATTATGGATTCCTTTGGCCCTACCATCTCTGCTGCATCCGCCGAAGCCACTCTGTTACCAAGTTATGATGAAAGCTGGCGCTCCTTGCCTTATGACCGTCGGTTATGGGATACTTTGCGTGAACAAGATCACCAAGGCTCTGCTGCTGCTGCTGGTGCTGGTCCCTCCTCACCCTCATTGGTGGATTCTCGCCAACCAGTGACCATCTCCAGTTTCACTCGTACAATGACCCTGACGTCGTCCATGGTGCCTTGTCGACCGCCTCTCGAACACTCTTCCTCCTCTTCCATGGAATCAGACGCTGAAACCGACGAAACCATCACGCCTCAGAACGAAGTCAGTGATGAAACGTGGTGGCATGGCATCGACTTGTCCCGTGTGCCTTCTTACCATTCCATGGTGGATGTCGACCCCTCTTTACCGGTCTGTCAACAACTGCCTCCTGCTTATGACCCCATCTGGCAACGATGCTTCGGTGATTTAGTATAGCTTGCATCCTTCTCTTTTACATAGTATCCATCATTCTGTATCATACGTATACCATTCACAATAATCCCCACCCTTACATATTCATTCATGTGTCAATAAAGTTATATCAATCATCCATATAAAGAAAGGTTATCATGTTGTGTGCCATTGATTATCGTTTTCATCCAAACCTGGTAGTGAATACGATCAATTCGTCCATGGAATCACTTTGTAGAACAATGATTTTGTGGTGATCGCAAAGTCCGCGCTCCCGGCGACCTGTCCAGTGATCGCTAATTCCCCGCACCCTCCCCTCGGTGTGTGCCGTTAGTACTTTCCCCACACTCTCCTCACCACCACCAACGCTGTGTGTCTTTAGTAATTTTAAGACCTCTTTTGCATGAATCACATCCTTCCCTGCCTCTACTTTGTTTTTTTTTCGAGGTTTCTTTTTGCAAGCCTGCAATCAACCCACCACCATTCTACTTTACATGCCATATTAGCGCTGTGAGAAAAAAGTAACTTTGAATGCTATTCTCATAGATGTTTGCTATCCTCAGACCAGTTCGGGTGAACGGAGTTTGAAATTCGTCTACTTCAAGTTGATTTTACTAGTTTTTTAATTTTTCTCTTCTCTTTCGCTTTCTTTCCTTTGCTTTGGCCACCTCGCTTATTACCAAGACCCATACTTTATACTTGCTCCATATGAACTCTACCATTAACGATCTTCTTCCATCAAGCCCCCATCATGTCCAACGAAAATGGAGTGACACATTCGTGGGTCTATCCGCGGGAGAGAACGGTCGCCTCACAAAGATACCTCGTAAGTGTCATTTTATGGCCCACATGTATCACTAACTCTCCTTTATCATTTGTACCACCTTTTAGGTACAAGCGCCCGTGCCAGTAACATTAGCAACAATGGTGGCGATGATATCGACAAGGCCCACCTTCAAGTAAGTGAACTATTCATTGTCTCCCTGCTCCATACTCACTCAACAGCTTTATAGGATAATGATGATGATGACAAAGATCTCAAGGTCAAACGCAAAGCACAAAATCGGTTATCTCAACGCTTGTTTCGTGAACGAAAAGAACAATACGTCAAAGACCTGGAACTCAAGATCAAACAAGTACAAGATAGCAACACATACGCCACTCATCAACTGTTTCAAGAAAACTACCATTTGCGGACTATCATTCACCAGCTCGTCTCCGAAAACACCTCCTTAAAAGGGACATTGCCTGCCTCCACCAACAACAACAACGATGATCTAATTGCTACTCTTGTCAATCAACAACTCGGATATGGCTCAATCCTCCCACCTTCGATCAACCAAGCACCACAGAAACCGATCCATCCCTCACCTTCCATGCGAATGCAGCCTAAAGCTATAGCGGCCAAACCACCACCTGTACCCATTTTAGCTCAACAACCGCAACGCACCGCCACAATCCAACCACCTCCTAACCGCCAACTTGAATCGCCGCCCTCCAAACATTTTATCAAAGACGTCAAAATAAAATTTCGAACAAAACAGCATGAAAAGCATCAGCAGCAACAGTCGACGCATCCCCAAGAGGACAACTCCGCCCAGAAATTCACATTCTCCATCTCTACACCAGCCACTTTGAGTTCTGACCCTTCGAATGTCGACCTAGATCCGATCGAGCCCATCTCGCTCTACCATCCCAACTACGATCCGCTCTCTACACCATCACAACGACGGACCAGCACGCCTGCGCCGACGACTTCATTTTTAGATGACGGGTACGATATCTTCGAGCGGGTGTATGCGCAACAGACGGCCTTTGATGACCACGGCCTGGCCTTAATCGACACCGACGACGACGACAAGAAAGCCACCGATACACCAAAGGCCCCTGTATGGGAGAAGATCACCGAACATGCCCAGAACAACAAGTTTAACGTGGACCATCTTGTCGAAGCCGCTCGCCACACAACCGTCTCTGCCCGGAAAAGCAAGCTGCTCGTGGACGAATGGGAACTCGAAGCAATGGTCAACGATCTAAATTACTACCTTTAGGCATAGTGTAGCTTCTCCCCTCCCCCCTTTGTACATATCTATAATAAATGCATCTCTCTCTTTCTTATCTTGAAAATGTCTTGGCTTGTCAAAAATGTAGGTCCCACGTGGAGGGCTCCATATAAGGGAGGCCGCAAAAAGTCGGCACCGGTACCTGAGTTTTGAAAGGTCTTTTTTTTCAGGGTGATGTCGGTGCGTGAAAAAGAAATGCGAATGACTTTTTTTTTTTCGCAAGGATAGAAAATGGAAGGTTGGGTTTACTGATGCCTCGCACTGAGCGATAGCGCATCATCGTGCCATGATAAAGCGATTTGGGTTTGGAACTAAAGGAGGACGGGCGGCGTTTAAAACAGCGGCGTTTAAATTAAATTTGTGCTCGATCAAGTATCTGGGGAAAGGGTGGGGAGGGTGTTGGATAAACTAATGCACCCGGTACGTTCCATGACATGCCTTGACAAGGCTGACTAAACCAAGGTGCCGGTTTGGATTCAAGAGGGACTGGTTTGGAAGCCATCCTTATCTTGGTGGCTAAGAACTTTACACCTTTTCCCTTATCTCTCTCTCTCTACATGATAGACAATGTCGCAGTCTCACAACGCTAAGACTTTCACAAGGTGATACATACATTCTATCGAAAAGCTGGACCATGTATACAAAGCTATGATGACAAGTCCATTGATAATGATGATATAATCACTTACGACCCCTACTCAGGGCCGTGCCGTCTGGGAAAACAGGGTCGTTGTCGGTGAATCATGAGGTAATAAACTCCACGGGGTATGATTGGCCATTCATCGTGAAGGCGGATTCCCACGACACTGCGCTCCATGGGGCGGGGAGTTGGGAGCCCGTGAAACGTGATGAATCAAGAGAGAACCCTTTCCCTTTAAGCATTCAAACTCCGCTCTGCGGGAGACCCTTTCCTTTGGGAACCCACTTTTAGGTCTTTTCTGAGAAAACAGGGTTTCTTACATAACCAAGGTAGTAGTTTTTCATTTCATCATGACGAGATTGACAGCAAGTGACAAAGGAAAGGAAAGCACAAAGAAAGAAAAAAAAAAGTGACGAGAAGGCATGGTGAAACGGTACATCCTTCCCCACTTTTTTTTTTTCTCTTCCACCTGGTTGTCCGCCCCAGGTGGGGAAAGTAAGGACAAGATCGGTATGGTATAGATTCTGATTCACCTGAGCTTGAAATAGACGGATCGGTGGTTGGTTCGAATGACCCTGCCAATAAGGGTCAGGTCTTAGTTCATCGAGGGAAAATAGGATTCGTCCTAATTGGGTTAAGACCCGCCTGCCGGTATAAAGGCACCCACGGAAAAAAAGTTTTTTTTTTTTTTTTGAACACTCCTCTTTCCCCTTTCTCCCACTTTTTTTTTTTTATTCTTGTCTTTTCCTTCCCTATTCCTTCCTCATCTTATGATATCCTCACAACACTTCCAGTGGTTCTACTCCCCACTTGTACAAGTAGCATTCCTAGGATTCGTTTGTCTTTGCTGTCCCGGGATCTTTAATGCTCTCCAAGGGCTTGGTGCTGGTGGGTCCATGAGCTCGAATGTGGCTTTGGTGGACTCTGCCAACGGTGCTTTGTATGGTTGTTTCTGTGTTGTTGGTTTCTTTGCTGGGTCCATTGTGAACAAGATTGGCATCCGTCCTTGCTTAACTGTACGTAAACTGAGTTCCGCGGAAAAATCACTGTATCACTAAACCCAGCTCTTCTTTTTTTATCTCTAGGTCAGCTCATTGGGCTATGCTTTGTATTCCGCCTCATTATGGGTGTACGATCGTAAGCAAACTTCCGGGTTTGTTATTGCCGCCGGTGCCATCCTCGGATTCTGTGCAGCAATCTTCTGGGCCGCTCAAGGGGCTATCATGATGGCTTATCCTGATGAAAAGAACAAGGGCAAATTCGTCGCTATCTTCTGGGCCTTATTCAACATTGGTGGTATCCTTGGCTCTGTCATTACTCTTGGGATGAACCTGAACAATGCATCTGGTGGCGTATCGACTGGGACATATACTGCGTTTGTCGTGATCATGTTGGTGGGTACCGTCTTCTCTCTGGGTTTGGCTCCTCCTACAAAGGTGATTCGGTCCGATGGCTCTCAAGTTGCTGTGGTTGCCCATGCAAGCTGGAAAGATGAATTGAAGGGTGCAGCTAACGTATGGCGCGAATGGCGTATGGTTGCCCTATTCCCTGCTTTCTTGGCTAGTAACTGGTTCTACTCTTACCAATTCCGCGTGAACTCGGTCTACTTTGATTCCTCCACTCGTGCTCTGAATGGTACTATGTATTGGGGCATGCAAATCTTCGCTTCTTTGGCCATTGGCGCTTTATTGGATTACCAAGGCATGAAGCGCCGTACCCGTGGTCTGTTGGCTCTCACTATCATGTTCTGTATCATTCTTGCGGTATGGATCGGTGGCTTTATCTTCCAGTTGACCTTTGACAACAGTTTCGACCAACCTATTCACTGGACTACTGATGGCTTTGGTGGTCCCTTCGTCTTGTATATGCTTTATGGTTTCTCTGATGCTATGTACCAATCTTATCTCTACTGGTTGATGGGTGCCATGTCTAATGATCCTTCTATCTTGGCCCGTTATGCTGGTTTCTACAAGGCTTTACAAAGTGCTGGTGCCGCTATCTCATTTGGTATCGACGCTTGTGATATTCCATTGAAATGGGAATGCTTGATCAGCTGGATCTTGGTCATGGTGTCTTTCCCCTTCATGTATATGGTCGCCTTCAAAATCTCTGATACCAACGTCTTATCAGAAGACGTTCAACTCGGTGCTGGCTCTCCTGAAAAAACAGAACGATTGGACTCTGACAACCACTCCTTCATTAGCGATGAAAAGCACGTGTAGATTTGTCTCCCTATCCATTCATATATCCTCTTTCTCTCTCTCTCTCTTTCTCTTACTTTTACTTTTACTTCTTCCTCTTAGTTTTGTAGCTTATCTTTTAGATTATTCCTCTTGTACATTGTAATAAAAACTAGATCCCTTATCTCATTGGACTTTGGTTGGTTGGCATGGTCATAGATGGGACTCAACTTAAAATGAAGATAAAACCGCCACACACTCCTCCAACAATGTGTGCCTATGCACTCTAGATTTAAAACCCCGATTGGCTATAAGATTAGTTTTTTGCCTGTCCTATTATCTTGCTCCTTCTTCCCCTCGTCATTACTTTTTTTTGCCTCCATTGTCATTCTCCTTACTCCACGACGACAAACGAACTAACGAACGAACGAACGAGCAAACGAACGAACGAACGGTAACTCTCCTCTTCTCACGTCATGTTCATCTTTTGCTTACCATTACTAACTTTTTGCCTTTTGCATCGTTC
>LT553587.1:152508-163778 GCA_900079185.1 Absidia glauca
ACTTTACACTAGCATTACATAGAAACAACTCATTTGATGTACTTTTTTCAACCCTCTCACTACTTCTATACTTTGTGGCATTTACTTGTTTTACTTTGACTTTGTGTCGCTTGTTATGTACATAAAGAACTTTTTTTCCCTCTTGACCACATAACTCAATGTAATTGGCGCCTTTCTCTTCTCTAGCACAGAATTGGCTCTCTCAACGGCAACTTTTCAAATGGACCATTTGCGTACAGTGCCGTTGCCTGGCAGAACAGCTTGCATGAATTGCGGTGTTTGAAAAAAGGTGAAAAAAATTGCTCGTCTCAAAACAGGAACCCTCTTCGTTAGCAACACGATGCACTCCATTCCAACGTAGATTCTGTAGCCACTGTACTTTTGAAAAGCTCTTATCCTTTGCCCTCTATCTTTACGCACTACCACCAACTCTTTTAGCAACGCTGGCCAGCTTCCCCCCCCTTCTTCATTCCGTAGCTCATTTCACTAGACTAGTCCCTCCATGACAGATCATGTACCTATCTTAGCAGCCTTCGTGCATCCCACTTAGATATATAGCTTAGCCATAGTATACTCGGTCAATAAAGCTTCCTGAAGCCATTTTTATAAAACTTTGCTCTTCCTCATGACTAGAACACTTTTACCCTCATTCCTAGGGCAAACCCCTTACTGGAAAAGAAGAGTTCCTCTATTAGTACTGTACAACAGCTCATTTCTACCACCCCTACTAGGCTTCAACATCACTTGGCCACCATCATAGCATCAAAATCGTCAAAAATGTACTGTCATTACATAATGTATCTACTCCTTAACTGCTCCTTTTCATACGGGGATCCCACGGAGCGTTTCAAGTGTTTGAAGAGTGCTCCAGTCGTAATTATGAGTGAGATAAGTTGGTTTCAAGTATTTTTTATTAAGTCAACTGAATGAGACTATGATTGAGCTATAAACCTAAGTGGGAGGCTGCAAAGATATGTACAGGACTTGTCCTGGAGAGGCTAAACTAGGGTGATGACCTACGGAATGAAGTAGGGCAAAGCTGTCCAGCGGTTTAAAAAGCATCAGTGGTGGTGGGTACAGGGATCGCATCAAGAGAGAGAGAGAGAGAGAGAGAGTACATTTCAGCAGCGCAACAACCAAGGAATCTACTATGGACAAGATGAATGCAAGAAAAAAAATTCAAGGGTTTCCCCATGTTTTTTACATTTGAAAATTTTAAAAAGGGCCTTTTTGGGCGACATGAAGCAGTGGTGGAGTCGTCATTAGCATCGTCGTCGTTCCTATTGCCGTCGTCATCGTCGTAGCCGATCTAGTGTCAAAAGAAAGAGGAACGATGCAAAAGGCAAAAAGTTAGTAATGGTAAGCAAAAGATGATCATGACGTGAGAAGGGGAGAGTTACCGTTTGTTCGTTCGTTCGCTCGCTCATTCGTCGTCGTCGTCGTCGTCGTCGTCGTCGTCGTCGTCGTCGTCGTCGTCGTCGTCGATGGAAAAATAAAAGTGATGGGGATGGAAAGAAGAAGTAAAGAATAAAGATTTGAAAAAGTGGAGACTTATGGCATTTTTCAAACGCCGCCAGTTCCCCCGCACCACAAAATTCTTATGTCCGCAAATTTCAGGGAACAGGTGCATGCCAGGATTTTCAAGATGAATGAAGATTGTTTAAAAGGGTGAAGGTATGGAGATGAGGTTTTATTGATTGAGAGAGACTGTGGTCAAGCTATATGTAGGACTTGGCAGGGATTCACTATTCTATTGTAAAGAGCTACGGTTTGGAGAAAGGGAGAGCTGGCTATGGGTGCTAAAAGGGTCAGTGGCAGTGTCCAAAGAAGATGAGCGAAGGAGTAGTGGTCGTTTGTAGTGCAGTGTTAATGTCGACGGAAGGAAAAAAAGTGATGAAGAAGCAAACATAAGGATTGTGATGGAAAAGTGACCATTGTAGCCAGGGCGGAGTTCGAATGTTTGTCTGTGGAAACCCCCCAGTTGAGGCTGAAGCCATAAAAGTAAAGATCATAAACGAGACAATGGTTTATTAAAGTATGCATCGAGGCAAATAATGTGTGTTTGTGTGTGTGTGTGTGTGTGTGTGTGTTGAAGGGGTGAATAGGATAGAGGTAATGGATATCAAAAGGAGATTTACAGGGTCACACACTCTACAGTCCAAAAAAATCTACGTTGCTTTGCCAACGACAGTCCTGCTTAGACGGGCGACATTCGTAGACCAAGTATCCAGCACTTCATACTTGTGAGCATCGGTCGATCTAGGAGAAATGGGTGAGACATATAGATAACGACAGCAGGCATTAGTGTGGTCTTACTTTTGGTCGAGTTCCAGACGATTCGTTACTTGATCGATCTGTCCAGCGATTTTGCCATCCAAGATCAGTCCAACCAGGATTTCTTCGACTTCTTCAGAAGAGATGTTCAATTGCTGTTACACATAAAAGAAGATTTGTCAGTGCACTGGGTCATGTTTCGACAAGATCTGCCACGGTACCTTTGCAATGAAGCCCAGTTCTATCCGAGTGTAAGGTTTGATAAGTTTGATCAAGACTTGGGTGCGAATGTTTCGGAGCACTTCATCGATGTATGTTCGGATAAATGGATCACCCATGATGGCTTCATGATTGTCTATAGAAAAAGGGATAAAAGTCAGGCACACGTGTAATCAATGCAGGCGGTATCCATGGTGATGCTTACTTTTCAATATCTTTTCGAATTCCTTGATTTCCTTCCTTTGGTAAGCCATCACTAGGTTGGTCATTGCTGCAATTTCCTTGTCGTTCTTGTACCTATGTGAGAATCGTATATAGGTAAGTGCCTAGATGAGCAGCGTAGATCAGAGTAGCTTTACGGTTTTGTTTCTTGAGAGTCGAATGGATTGATTTGAGATTCTGCCAACATGTTGGCCAATACAAGGTACTTCAAGACTTGGATACGTTGAGGACTACCCGCTTCGTCGTAATTCTTGAAGGATTCGAAAAAGTCGGTTTGAGCATCATCCCATTGTTCTATAGTGGGGACAAATCATATCAGATCACTGAGCAGAGGTACTTGGTTATCATCACTTACTTTCCGCCATGTGCATTTTCCCGCCGCATTCACGAATGACGCCCATGATCCTTGGATGAGGTATTGCAGATCGTACATGAAGACACTGTTGATAGAGTTCTTTTAGTTTGCTGGTATTCTTGGTTGCAGTGTGCATCTGGATTTCCAGGGCGAGTATCTCCAACAGATGAGTGCCTTTTCGCTGATCGTCCGTTCCGTCATCCTTTTGACAAGCTGTATGTAGTTGACGAAGGATCTACAAAGCTGTCGATCAGTTGGGCGTTCGAGTGACATGTCTTTCCTTACCTTGCTTAGACGACCATACTCTTTGCGGTCTAACCACAGCTTTGCTAACTTGAGGTTTGTCTTGACCCATAGCCTTTCGTTCTTCATTTCCACTAGAGATTCGAGAGTGACTTCATAGAAGGCTTCCATAAACGTCATGTTGTCTGCTGTCGATGCATAATCAAGGATGTTGTTGATGGACTTTTCACTATAGTTTCGAGTCACCGCCGATTTAATGTACGTGAGGAGCTGCTTGTAGTATACCAAAGTCTATAACAGATAGAAAAAATGGGGTTGAGTACATGATTCGTTGTCTATTAGCGGGTGAGTACAGCTTGACGTACCTGATCGTGTTTGTTGAGCTGGAATGATATCTTTGACATTTGTTTCAAAGCTTTGAAGCCCCTATAGTAAAACATATACAGTAAACAGTCCAGGTTATTCGAGTCGATTTGGCTTTACGTTGACAGTGAGAGCCACTTACCATTCCCCTTTCTCCTCTTCGGCATCGACTATAGATTGGAACTCTACAATAGCCCCTTCAGGGTCATCTTCCTTTCGTGCTACACCAATTATTAACCAGGTTAGATCAACAAACATGCCATGCCGTCTCTTGTTTCCTTACCTTTGGCGTTGTAGTACTTGTTTTCTAGACCAACGTCAGGTTCTTCGTCTTCATCGTCTTCATAATCAAAATCGTAGTCCTATCAGAGTACCCGAAGCAAAGAAGAGTAAGTCCATTGAAAGAGTAGTCGCATAAAAGTACCTGTTCATCATCTTCTAGCATAAAGTCATCGTCACTCATGTTTGTATTTGTGTTAATTGGTAACCAAGAAGAAAGAAGTAGGCGTCTTTGAAAAATGCGAAACTTTTTATCCAGCAGAAGATCGGAGTTCGAAAATTCACGGCGGACATTTGTCACGCACAAAAGATCGTTTTACTTTCTGGCCTCCTCTTTCGGTTTATCAATCGCTATTGAATCAAAAAATTATGCATTCCCCAAGTGAATAGGTAAGTAGACTAACATAAAGAAAGCACCTTGAGATTGAACCTGTAAGCAGCGGCTCATCTATCTTCTTGTACACCTCTTTAGGGATAGGTCGAGACATTCCATGGATCAAGATAGATGACACCAACGAACGAACCACCAATACCATCAACTATTGCATCTTGTAGCTAATATACGGCAATCTCATACTGACCACAACTATGACAATGAGCGGGGACTCGAGGATGCAACCGGTGGAGATGACCATCCTAACCACTCTGCTTGCTTTGGGTAAGTGTATGCGCATACAAGAACACACACCAATTGTATCAGTTTGCTAATAGTTCTCATTCATAGGAAGAGCTCTGAAGTGGACAAAGCTTCTTAATGGTGGCCAGTAATTCATATGGTCGGCGTGCTTCGACAACGGGGATCAACATTGGAACCTACTTGACCTATGGCCATAGCTGATCAGGTCTTGCTTGATACATCGAGGGGCGGGACACACGGGGTGGGACGACGGCATTAAACAACAGCAGCAGCATCTTTGGGTATGACTTCATCGGTATGACCAGTTAGGTAAATCAGTAAAAAGTCAAACAGACTGACATGATCACAAGGCATCTCAATCTGACTTTTTTACTCACATGCTTGTTTTGCTATTGTTTGGGTGTTAGTGACGATCCGCCCTACAACAATCATCTGGCTTCTTTTAGGTCGAAACCATCTCATTTACCTACGCACTGACCAGATGTTTCTACATATCTGCAACGAAAGTTTAGTTAAAGGTAAGGTCACCGTCCTTATTTTACATGTTACAGGCACACAGCGTTAATGCTTCTTTTCTTAGTAGGTCGAAGAAACCAGTTGCTTCCACGCTAGTCATAGTCACCCCCCCCCTATACCATCATCCTACCTAGAAACCCTGTCTCTATTTATATTACTTCATTAATTGATAAAGCCTATCCCTTAGAAGTAGAAGAATGTGTGTCTAGTGAGGATACGCATCATATGCATAGTGTACAAAGATGATGTCAGTGGGATGAAACATATCCGGGTTTGGTAATTTCCATGCCCGCCGCCTGTCTGCAATAAAGGGGGGCAAGTAATTTTTTTGACGGACGGCTCTCTTCTTCCACTTTTTTAAACCTCACCTCTTTTTTTCCCCCTTCTTCTTCTCTCTCCTTCGCATTGACTTCTATCGATGGGAAAACCTTACGTTTTACCCAAGCTCCTCTACGTGAGTCTTTACAGTCTCTACGGATCCGCCATTGGCTACATGGCCATCTTTTACGACGAGGAATTGAAAATGTCCCCTCAAGAGATCGGCATCCTGTTGGCCACGCCCTATTTTGTACAGGTAAGAAGCGTGACGGATGGTGATAGTGGTAGGTGAAGGGTGCTCATTCCATCTCTTCACGGTAGATCATATCCTCCCCTCTTTGGACCATGGTGGCTGACCAGCATCCCCAGTATCAAGGCCGTCTTATGGCTGGACTTACTGTACTTGGTAGCTCAAGCGTCCTGGCCCTCTTACCACTGACAAAGAAGGTGGAGCTAGCCTCGTTCCCGATATTTTGGTCTGCCATGGGTCTTGCCCTGATGTTCTCCTTCTTTGGATCGCCCTTGGTCGCCTTGGTGGACAGCTCTGTGCTAAAGATCCTGGGGGATGAAAAGATTTTGTATGGTAAGGCAATGATGGCGGTGGAGGGGAAGGATTGATCTGACAAACTTTGTTTTTGATTGTTTGCTAGGTAACCAACGTCTCTGGGGCTCTATCGCCAATGGCTTCTGTATCTTGGTTGTTGGCATGATGATCAACAGTATTGGCGTCCGATCGTCGTTTTACCTCTTTGGTGCGGGCTCTGTGTGCCTGATCTTCTTCTGTCTATTGACACGATTCAACGATGGAGGAGGCGAACCGACCGAAGAACAACAAACTCTTCTCAACAAATCCGAAGTCCGAGGTAACTATGCATACAACCCTCAGCAACAACAGGAATCAAGCAACTCCATGGACGACGATAGACACTCACGACGCTCTTCTGTCACCACAACACACACAACTTACGCCCCACCTCCCTTCTTCTCTCAGTACCAATCATCCGACCACCTCACCAACATCTGGCGCCGAGACAGCATCGCAAGCCATGCCAACACTGTGCTCTTGGACGAAGAAGAGAGTCGCCGCTACCACCAGCTCTTACAGACCATCACCTCAACCACAACATATGCCGCCATGGATGCCCAACACGAGGCTAGTCAACTCATGTCCGCCCAAGAAGAATACCCCTCCCTCGGTCTCGCCCTGTCTCATATACCCACTGTCGAAACTTCCATGGCTGCCTTCTCCTTGGTCGGCCAACGCCAACAAGACGGAGCCAGTCTGCTGTCCCTTGAAAAGTCTTCCTTGAAATCTCTGCGTGTCCAAACATTCCTTCTCATGGTGCTTCTCTTTGGGCTGGCCTACTCTATGATTGGTCAATTCTTGTTTCTGATCTACCGCAATGACTTGGGCATGCATCCGTCCTATATGGGTTTGACCGGGCCGTTGGCTGGATTTGCTGAAGTCATGACCTTTTGGTTATCGAAAAAGGTAACCAGAGCAAAGTGTGTCCTGTGAATGACTGACTCATTTGTTTGTATGTAGCTCTTTGACTCGTA
The DNA here is from genome assembly GCA_900079185.1 of Absidia glauca. Classification (NCBI taxonomy): domain Eukaryota; kingdom Fungi; phylum Mucoromycota; class Mucoromycetes; order Mucorales; family Cunninghamellaceae; genus Absidia; species Absidia glauca. Next base: position 159,495 of record LT553587.1, read on the forward strand.
TAGTGTCACTACCCTGACAACAGTGGCCCATGTGTTGTACGTGTTTAGAAACTTGGTCTTTATGTCTCTGAAACGTGATGATACCATTTCCATCATCGTTGCTTTAGGCTTGCAAGTCATAAATGGTAAGTGGAGATTACAAAAAAAAAGGGGGGGGAGCGAGAGCACACTGACTCAAAAACTTCTCTTTATGCCAGGTTTCTGTTATGCAATGATGTGGTCTACTGCTGTTGCCGAGGTGGATACATTCTTCCCTGAGGAGCAGCGTGCGATGGCACAAGGGATCTTGGCCGCTTTATTCTCAGGTCTGGGTTATGGATTAGGGTGTGTGCTCAGTGGTGTCATTTACGATCAATACGGAAGCCGGTGTCTTCTCGGTGCTTCGTCCTGCATTGCATTGTTTGGTCTTGGTATCTTCCTTATTGGCCGCTTGAACCTTGGCCACGGTCATGGTCATTAATAGAAAGTACTTGGTACTCTTAGAAGGGTACCCTCTATAGTAATGATAGTGCTTCGATTAGATAGAAGGGTCATTCATGCAACTAGTGTGTGTACCTGGATGTTACTTTTGATGAATAAAAATCTGTCTTTCGCATTGCAATTATGTCTAAATGGTCTTTCTTAGCCATAGGACTTGGCGCATTGTAATTTGCATTCACGATATTCAAACCCCGACCGGGCTACAAGAATTTTCTTTTTTCCCGTCCTATATTTTTGCTCCTTCTTCCCCTCGTCATCACTTTTTTTACCACATTGTCATTATTTTTTACTCCACGACGACAAACGAACGGACGAACGAACGAACGAACGAATGAACGAACGAACGAACGAACGAACGGTAACTCTCCTCTTCTCACGTCATGTTCATCTTTTGCTTGCCATTACTAACTTTTTGCCTTTTGCATTGCTCCTCTTTCTTTTGACACTAGATCGACTACGACGATGACGACAGCGATAAAGACGACGACGATGCTAATGCCAGCTCCACCACTGCTTCATGTCGCCCAAAAAGGCTCTTTTTAAAATTTTCAAATGTAAGAAACATGGGGAAACCCTTGAATTTTTTTTTCTTGTGCACTCATCTTGTCCATAGTAGATTTCCTAGCCAATGTACCGATAAAGCGCACTATCCTTTAACCCAGTCGCAGCACACACTACTGACACTTTGGATAACACTGGTCTGCTCTCCTCCTTCTTTTTCCGTAGCTCATTACACTAGATTAGTCATTCCATGACAAGCCCTGTATTCACTGCCACCCACTAGGGCATGTAGCTTAAGTATAGTCTCATTCAGTCAATAAAAACCCCACTTGAACCCATCTCCATGACTTTGTTCTTTTGCATGAGTTCCAGAGATCTTAAAGACTCTGATAGGTAGCGGTACAAATCGCCCGGTGCGCAAGCCCTGACCCTTTTTTTTTTATTTTCCACTTCCACGCTTAGCGATGTTTAAACTATGGCGCTGACACCTTTTGGCCTAACTAGTGCCTGATACGGCGGACCGCTAAAGCATTAAAAGGATGACATAGGATAGGAGACTATAGATAGGTAATGGTTTAGGAAAAGAGACTGGAGACATAGGTGATGGAATAGGATATCATGAATCAATGGGTGGGCGACACTTTAGTGGGCATAATGGGGACTCAACCATTGAATAACTGTAGTTATTTGGGTTGAATCCCTAAATAAATGAAAGTTATCAAGTCCACTTTGGGAATTTTGAGGACTTCGATCTTCGAAATCATATCTAAATGGTCTTTACTGTACTTTTTGATTGTTTGCCTTGATGTCTCGGGTTTGAATGAAATGCCGCTCGGTCGGGGTTTGAAAATTCTAAGGTTTTTCACCTATAAAAGCTGCTCACAATTTTTATTCTCCGCTTCTTCTTTCCTTCCTTTCACAATGAACTCATTTGCCGCATTTACCACTGTAGATGATGACTTCCTTGAAAGCTTCCAACCAATGGCATCTGTTGTCCGTCAGTTTCCCACCATGGAACTTGAAGATATCAAGGTAAAGTAAAGAACTATCGAGCTACTGTTAATCCACAGTGGCACTGATAGATTTTTTTTTCAACTGCTAGGGTAACAAGGTGGACGTCAGAAAGCTCGCTCAAGAATACCGCCTTATCCTCATCACAATGAAAAGTACAACATGCATAGTCTGTCCTCAACTCCTACACATTTTGAACACGTATGGCTTGGATCCTGACTGCAATGTTTACCAAGATCCGTTTACCTTTGAAGACCTGCCTATAGATGAACCCACGAAAAAAGTAAGGCCAACAACCACAAGTGGCATGACCATCATCGCTAACCGCTTGACTGCACAGTTTTTCAGTCTTATATTACAAAAGGATGCATACTTTTTAGTGTTGTGCCCGGGGCAGGACGAAGAATTGGCTCAAATACAGGCAAAAACGAACTTTGGCTACCCATTTATCATTGGTCACCAAGCACTCGCTCTGGGCAAAGCGCTGAAAATGAACATGTCCGACGACGAACTTTGGCCGGCAACACTGGAGGTGACAAAAGACAGTCTCGATGTAGCTCCTATCCATATTGGACGAAGTCCGGGCCATTACTACCACGAAAACCTACTCAAGCTGCTGGTCAGGGAACGCGGGAAATGCGAAATGAAAGGGGTGATAGCGATGCGGGAAGCTTACGACACATTGGATCAACTCAAACGGAAATCTACCAAATGCGAACAGAAATCATTGGCCACTTGGATCCTGACAATATCATCGACAAAAATCAACATGTTACAGTCCACGACACCACCACCATCAGATGATGCAACAACAGCAGCATCTTTCGACAGCACTAGCTACCAGTTACCGCCGGAAATCTGGGAGCAAATCCTATCGTCCATTCAAGACACTGCCTCTCTTGTTAGTGTGACCCGAGTCTCACGACTGTACTTCATCACTGTATGCAACATTCTCGCCAACCGATTACGGATCAAGATGGAACGCCTTCGACTTGCTTTGCCTTGGGGTGATGATGGCAACTACCTCCTCGATGAAACCGATGTCTTTAGCAAGTTTGTCAACAGGTGGGGCGAAAGCGATCAAGGCGTAGGCTACCGGGATTTGGAACACAGGGTGCGGGATTTGGTCGACCTGTTGATCGAGATTCGCAAATGGACAAGGTGTTGGTCGCCAAGGCGGAAACTCATGTCTGACTGGTCGACAAGCGGTGCCATGCCTCATCTACGTCGAGGCCTCGACTGATTAACGATAAAAGTAGCATTGGTTTAGTATAGTTACCCCCTCCCCCTTTATGTCTATAGTGATATTATATCAGTGTGATCAAATAAAGTATCTAGTCGGGATGTTTCATCTCTTAAACGAGTAGATGGGCAGTAGAAAATTTGGAACTGCCTGCCGGTGTTTGCATTGTTGACAATAGAACAATACCTCTTGGGATACGTATTAAAGAGGCACAACACTAGTATGAATGTCTTTATAGAAACCGAATGTGCGCATCCCATCAAGTTTAGGACTCTGACAAAAAAGGTGCGTCTAATTATTCCCCCCCCCTTTTCCGGACTCTCCAGCGGCTTTTAAAAAATTGAGGCCTATATTTTGTAAAGAATGATTCATTTCTTAGAATTGAGATTGATAACCCATCCTCAAATTTGACAGACAGCACAATGCATTGCGTGGCTATCGATTGATATTAAGAAACATGCATTTGGATGTCGAATGGGTTCATGAACGCTACATTAAGTTTCAAAAAAAGCGACCGATTGGAGCGGTACGTACCAAAAAAGGGAACTCATCCAAGGAAACCAGGCGATCTTGGTGTCATGCAATAGATACGACGTACGTCCATATTCTTTTCAAATTTGAATGCAGGTTGTCCATTCAGTTTGGGAGAAAAAAAAGAGAAACAAAACTTTTTCCAGAGGCATGGCTCAACCCTTTTTTTTTGTAAAGAATGCTTTATTTCTCAGAACTGAGATGGACAACCTGCGTTCAAATTTGACAAAAATATGGACGTACATCGTATCTATTGCATGATACAGTGAGACATGCATTTGGATGTCGAATGGGTCCATGAACGCCACAATAAGCCTCTAAAAAGCGACCGATTGGAGTGGTAAGTACCCAAAAAGCGAAGTCTTCCAAGGAAACACGGCGTTCTTGGTATCATGCAATAGATACGAGGTACGTCCATATTCTTCTTAAATTTGAGCGCAGGTTGTCCATTCAGTTTGGGAGAAAAAAGAGAAACAAAAAGTGTTTCAAAGGCATGGCTCAACCTTTTTTTTTTTTTT
>LT553587.1:163964-182558 GCA_900079185.1 Absidia glauca
AAGAAACATACATTTGGATGCCGAATGGGTCTATGGACGCTACAATAAGTTTCAAAAAAGCGACCAGCTGGCATTAGCCACTCTCACTGATACACTTTAGCACAATTGGTCAGCCCTCTCCTTTCTCATTCCCTTGGTCGTTACACTAGACCAGTCATGCAATGGAAAGTTACTCCACTTCACTCAGACCAATAGCTTAGCCATGGATGTATTTGGCTTCATTTATATCAATCAATAAAAGACACTCTTTGATTTACCCGGCCAAGTGCATTACCAAAACAATGAGCGACGTATCGGAGTTTAAAAGGTTTTCCTTCATAAAGACCGACTTGGCGCTGTTTTGCTTTTCGCTTCTCTTTTCTTTTTTGTTTATCTAATCCAATGGCCGACTTTACGAATCAATCATGTCAATCGCCTGACTGTGACAAACCAGCGAAACTTCAGTGTCCTTCTTGTTTGAAGCTCAAGATTGAAGGATCTTTCTTTTGCTCGCAAGAGTGCTTCAAGAAGAACTGGGTAAGTCATTCTCCCCTCCAATCAAAAAGCACACCTTTTTTTTATGTATCTTACACAATTGTCTTACACTCATTTGTAGAATACACATAAGGCGGTCCATAAAGCCAAGAAAGACAGTAAGTGACAAGTCAGCAAGATGCTCATGTATATTCTAACCCAAAGTACCACCTAGGCCAACCTCACGATCCTTTCACCAACTACTCTTACACTGGCTCTCTTCGTGCAGTGTATCCTTTATCAGCCACCCGTACCGTCCCTGAAGAAATCGAACGCCGTAAGTATGCCCCACTCTATAGTCTTCGTCTCTTACTCATCCACCCCCACACTCTTACACCTCAAGCCGACTACTCTGTCTCTAGTATCCCTGTATCCGAAGAGCGGGCAAGAGGCTCCGCCATCAAGGTATTGTCTGACAAGGAAATCGAAGCCATGCGGAAGGTATGCAAGATTGGTCGTGAAGTCCTGGATATTGGTGCCGCTGCCATTCGACCTGGTATCACAACTGATGAAATTGGTAAATGAATACACACCCGCATATGACTTTTTTCTTCTGTCTATAACTTTTTCTCTGTTGTTTGTTCCATAGATCGTATCATTCATGAAGCCACTATTGAACGTGGTGCTTATCCTTCTCCATTGAACTACTACAAGTTCCCTAAATCCGTCTGCACGTAAGACTTGGTGGTTGAATGGCTCATTTTCTTTCATTCTCTGACCCTTCCTCCTTAGATCTGTCAATGAAGTGATTTGTCATGGGATTCCTGATCAAAGACCCCTGAAAGATGGTGATATTGTAAACTTGGATGTGTCCTGTTACTTTGAAGGATTCCATGGCGATCTGAATGAAACCTATTTGGTGGGTAACGTCGATGCAAAGGGTCAATTGTTGGTCAAAACTGCCCGGGAATGTCTAGAAAAGGCCATTGCCTTAGGTAAAACAGAAATACTTTTATGGAGAAAGCGAATGCCTCATTGTCTTCTCATTGATTTAGTGAAACCTGGTGTCAGATATCGTGACTTTGGCAAGGTGATTGAAGATCATGCAAAGAAACATGGATTCTCGGTAGTCCGTACCTTCTGTGGCCATGGTATCAATCAACTGTTCCATTGTAGTCCTAATGTCCCTCACTACGCTAGTAAGTGCCTGATTTCTATGGGAAACATTCATGTATGCTTACTCTTTCTCATTGTCCGCAGATAACAAGGCTGTGGGAATCATGAAGGCTGGCCATGTTTTCACTATCGAACCTATGATCTGTGAAGGCACTTGGAGGGATCAATTATGGTAATGTCTATGCCGGAAAAGAAAACCATTATAGTGCGTACTTACGTTTGTTTATAGGCCTGACAACTGGACTGCTGTCACAGTGGATGGCGGTAGATCTGCACAGTTTGAACATACCCTGCTAGTCACCGAAACAGGCGTGGAAATCCTTACATAAGAACCTCTTTAGGAACTGAATAGGTGATAGATTATACTTTTATATTTGAAATAGCTATCTAGTGGATATTTTTACTTGTTAATGAAAGGAAAGAGGGGATCTATTGTGTAGATGAATTTGAACAATAAAGGTTGCAACTATTGATTTGTAATATAGGCCTTTTATGCAGTTGTCCTGATCCGGAGTCGAGTGTGTCCAGCAAAAGTCGGAATTTGAAACAGCTTTCGGTAGGCCCAGTAAAGTCTACGTTAGTGCCATTTTGAAATTGGTTGCCATGGCTTTAAATCTGACAGGTGTCACTTAGAGAGTCCGTATGAACTATCTAGAGAACCCCTTATCATTGTCAACACCATGCTAAATCATTGCACATATTTGACTTTCTATTTTCATTCGCTTTCTTATCTCATCTCATGGTGCAATATGTCTTTCCCTAATAGTGCTACGAACGGCAAACATCTGACCCCTTTGTTGATGCCATCTTTGGTAAACACACCAGCTTCCAGATAACATCAATTGTAGGGTTTCGACTGCTCCCACATCAAGTCTTCAATTCGACCTTACAGCTGTTCGCCACCTTCTACTGCATGAGCGATGATCTGAAGTCCCTTGAACCTGCACAAAGCTATCTTGAAGCTCCGACGTCTTTTTTAAACACCGATCGGCGGAGCTTTTAAAAAGACGGGATGACTAAATGCCAGCTTCCACTGATTTCTATTTCTTTCCTTTTCTTTCACTCTTACTACACAATATGCTCCGGTCAGTACTTCGACAACATGCAATCTCAAGAGCTTGTCGCCAACTCAAGCCGACTATCACCAATGTACCGTCATATCATAAAAGTCTAGTCAGCTTCCCATACATTGCCTTCCAACATGGCTTCCAACCTTCTGCACTTTTTCCACAACAACGAAACCTACACGCCACTCGTCAACGTTGGCATCAAGCACCACCACCCGATGGTACTCCTGAAGAACACGAAGTGGTAGATCCCAAACATCAACTCTTGATTGGCTTTACCTGCAAAGTGTGTGAAGTCCGATCCCATCACTTGATGTCGAAACATGCGTACACCAAAGGCGTGGTTCTGATCCAGTGCCCCGATTGCAAGAACCGCCACTTGATTGCCGACAACCTAGGTTGGTTCCAGGATGAAAAGACCAATGTTGAAGATCTCGTCAAGGAAAAGGGGGAGGCGATACGGAAGGTCGTGGTGGATGAACAAGGAAATAAACTGCCTGTGGAACATTTGATGGAATGGGTGCCCAAGATCACTGCAGAAGAAGAGGAACGGATACAGGTGGCGAAGGATAAGGCGGCCAAGATACAGCAGGAAAAGGAAAAGGATAATGTGTAGATATAGATAGATAGATAGATAGATGCTAGTAGTGTTTTTGCTGTCTTGAAACATAGAGTATGCTCGTTTTAATAAAGTCAGGATGATGATCAATCAACTGTTGGACATGCGATTTGACCCATATTAATGGTAGGAAGGATCGACTGTGGCTATCTTGACGAATCCCCCTCCCTTCCATATCTAATTTATAAATGTATGGTCTCTCCATCTAATAAAGGCGATCCCCCCCCCTCATCAGTACATCAAAACAGTCGCTATTCATGCATAGTGGTATATGTACACCTAACGGCCAAGTCAGCCGCAAATACACCAATAAGGAAAAGGGATGTTCCCATATTGTCAATAGTGTGGCTTCCTGTCCAAAAACTTTTTAAAAGCTTCCAGGCTTCATTTCATTTAATCTCTCTCCCTTTACCTTCTCTTTTCTCCCCCATGCATTACCGTCCCTCTACTTTGCGCTCCAATCATACAGGATCACCATCCATGCACACTAGGTCAGCTGAATCAAGTGTGTCATACGATATCCAAGTAAGAACGGCTACACTTCCACCCATTCATACGGCCCTTGCTCCCTTTGGTAGCTTCCTACCCCTCGATCAGGGCAATTCATTTTCAAACTCCGCCCCAGCACTTCCTCCACAACCCCTGACAACTGGTCCAACAAGAGTATCATCTTCTCGTCGAAGACTATCCCATAGCGCTATTGAAAATCGACGAAGGGAGCGGATCAACGATAAGATTGACCAACTTAAGCATCTGATTCCATCATGCTGGTCGACCCAACTCCTTCCACCTGCCTCCATGCATCAACCCCTTCACAAGCTCTCCGTCTTGCAGGCGGCCATTGAATACATCCACCAACTTCATACCGAGCTATTGGAACAAAAGGCCTCTTCCTTGCAACAACAAGATCCTGCTTTGGCTATCATCATAGACCATGCGCACCGTCTTCAGCAGCTACATCAGCTTAGATGAAGCCAGTCTTTGCCAAAACACCACAAATAAAGCAGGTCGATCTAAATTTGCCGATCCCGTTTTTCAAGTATCATATTAGAGTTTAGCTCTCTAACCGCTTGTCTTAGCAGTCGGTTGCCAGGGGCACCGTCTACTGGTACAACACACCAGAAAGGTCCCTGGCGTGCGAGTAATAATGGCTGTCAAGAGTAGAGCTATACCCACGAGATATGTATAAGCCCTTACTTTGAGAAAAGAGAGAGAGACGAGTACGACATGTTGGCTGAAAAAGCACAGCCTCTTCAAAAAAGTCCTCATCATAGGGTGATTCGCAGCTCCTTTTGGATTACAAACTCCGCTTCCAAGCGACGAAGTAGACATTAAAAAGGGTTCAGGGCTTGGCGCACCGGGTGATTTGTACCGCTACATATGAGAGTCTCTAAAATCACTGGAGCTTATGCAAAAGAACAAAGTCATGGAGATGGGTTCAAGTAGGTTTTTATTGACTGAATCAGATTACATGTCCTAGTGGATGGCAGTGAATACAGGGCTTGTCATGGAGTGACTATTCTAGTGTGATGAGCTAAGGAAAGCTGACCAGTGTTATCCAAAGTATCAGTAGTAGTATGAGTTGGGAATGGGCCAAGGGATAGTGCACTTTATCGGTACAATGGCTAGGGAATCTACTATGGACAAGTGAGTGCAGAAGAAAAAAAAATTCAAGGGTTTCCCCATGTTTTTTACATTTGAAAAATTTAAAAAGGGCCTTTTTGGGCGACATGAAGCAGTGGTGAAGTCGGCATTAGCATCGTCGTCGTCTCTATCGTCGTCGTCATCGTTGTAGCCAATCTAGTGTCAAAAGAAAGAGGAATGATGCAAAAGGCAAAAACTTGGTAGTGGTAAGCAAAAGATGAACATGACGTGAGAAGGGGAAATTACCGTTCGTTCGTTCGTTTTCTCGTTCGTTCGTTCGCTTGTTCGTTTGTCGGAGTGGAGTAAAGAGAATGACAATGGGGAGGCAAAAAAGTGATGACGAGGGGAAGAAGGAGCAAAAATAAAGAGCGGGCGAAAAAATAGCTCTTGTAGCCAAATCGGGGGTTGAAATCTGGGGTGCATAGATACACATTGATGGTGGAGTGTGTGGGCATGATCTTGGTCATCTTAACACGACATCTTAGATACAAATGTTTTATGATGTTTGATCTTTATTTACGATTGATGTTTATGTTAACTATGTATAGATAGAAATTGGATGTGTATGGGTTTGTTGAAATCAAAGATGGGTGAGAGGGGCACAAAAGAAAAAGAAAAGAGATCCGGCTTTGACTTTTTCCTCGACAATGGTATCATCCTTGAATTTGCAAGTTGTAGAAGAGTCGGTTTGCTTAAAGACCACCTCCACTTCGGCCGACATCGACGAGACCAAGACCGTTGTTGATTTTTCGCCATTGCTGGTGGCCATACTTATCAGAGCCTCGGGCTGTCATAATGTGGGAATGGGCAGGAGAAGGTTGGCTAGTAGATCGAACATAGGCAGCGTAACCAGCAGCACCGGTAGCAATGGGGGTTAAGATAAGAGCAGCAGGACGGGCCATTTTGAATAGATAGATTGATTGAATAGATGTGATTTGTTGGTTATGTGTGGGGAATAGGTTGGAGAAGCAAAAAGTGCGTCCTTTTTATATTTGTTTCATAGCAATAACGACAGTCGGATGTCAAAATCGTTATCTTGAGATCAAAAAAGAGGCAGGACCCTCTCGAAGCGGAGTTTGTTATGACGTTATGGGCCCATGCGGATCTTATAACTGTGTTTGAATATGATTACCTCCATATGGTCAAACGCTATCGCATTTTTTCAACTTTCACACGCAATCGTGGTGGGTGTCAAATGTTAAGGTTGAATGCAGTGAGAGATGGGCATGGTGACGTGCAGGAACCAGCCATCATCCGATGACGGTGATGCATGGATCGATACAAGGAATACATCGGGACTCATCGACTCTAGTTATTGTTTACGAGAAAGCATGATAGAATATCACTATCTTTCCATATCTCCTCAGGCTTTTTGGAAAAAAAGGGGTAACCGAGCTCGAGTGATGGTAATCGAATGTTCAAACCCCGCCGAGGGTCCTTCCCTCTTATGCTTAATTAGCTCTTTCAACTGAAACTGTATATTTGTTGGTCATCGCTTACTTTTCCAGTGCCTTATTAGCATCAAGTCAATTGCAATGGCTTGTAGTATAGAGAGCTATTGGATGCAAACAGTCTTCAAGTACCACCAGAGAGCAGAAACTGCCTCATCAAACTGTTACCATGGGCGCAATGCGGCCCAAGATTAAGCAATAAGGTGTGTAACCATCTGAGGTCATGTTAAAGTGGGCTCCTCGATAGATTTGCTGGATAGATGTGAGACGATGACGGATAAACCTTGTTGTATGCCACCATCCTATCAGGGGGGGCAAACAATCTGAACTAAGATCAAACGGCGTCCGAATTTTCCTTCCTTACACCTCCTATCTATTGAAAGCCGCCGCCGGTAGCCTCTCGCGCATATGTAACTAGTTAGTACATTGCTTTAAGGAAAAAATCATAGATAACTACATCAAAGTTTAACTTTTGACTTTCCCACTTGGCTGGTACAGGCGCGGCGGTTGAAATTGACGCATTAGGAAAAGTTTTTTCCTGCGGCGGAGGTGAAATTTTTTTCAGGCACCATTTCTTCCTCTCTTCTAGCTCAAGGAATGAAATATCCTTCTACCGTCTGATTTACAAAGCAAAGCTATGTTTACTGTGAAATCGGATGATTATGTGTTCATTGGAATGTAAAGTTCTTAAAAATATCGCCCAAAGAAGCGACTTCCGCCTTTATAAAGCCCAGATTGTAAATCTCCTACTTTTTCACTCTTGTCACAGTAAATAAGACACATCACAAAGATGACATCTGTAATGTTTTATGGGATTCTGCTCATGGCCACACTGGTCATGATGGTGAAAGCAAACATGTCACCCTCTAACCCTGAGCCCGGCACTGTGTGGACATCCGGAAAGGAGTATGAAATCACTTGGGGTAAGGTTCGAGAAGAAGGTGGAACTATGAAGTAGTGTACATTTAGTCATACGATATGGCTTTTCTTTTGTCTTTTAGAGGAAGATAACACTGAGCCTGCTATGAATGCCTCTTGGAAAAACTTTCGAATTGGTAAACCCCTTCCCGTTATGGAAAATATGTACTAACTCCGATCTTTTTTTAACGTTCGACCCAGATTTGATGACGGGAGAAGACATGGATCAAGTAGTATTGACCAACATTGCAGAGAATGTAAATAGCGATGCCATGAAGTACAAGTACACTGTGCCTGAAGTGGCACCTCACGCTCCGATCTATTTCTTAATGTTCACAAGCGGTAAATGATGAGAGTCCGAGCGGAGGTTTTTGGTTTCATTCTGAAGGAAACCATCCATTGAGCTAACCTGCTTTGATTTCTTTTTGTAGAGGATGGAGAATTTGCGTGGTCTACTCGCTTTGCCATTGTCGGTCAAGATGGAAAGCAAGAAACTCCCGAAAACTCAAGCCAGCCTAGTGGTAAATCTTGATCGTTTGACAGAAAGCATTGCCGCTCACTTTTTCATGATATGTTACATGAATAGGCGAAAAGATCCCATGGGGTGTGGGTAAATTGGTCTCAGGATCCACCCCATCTACATCTGAAGATGACGAAATTGTGGCTGAATCACTTGCCTCTGCCTCCTCTGCCCCTTCTGTGAGAGCTTCGGCTGAAAGTCACCCTCTGTCGAGCTCCGCTGCTATGCCTTCTGCGAGCCTTTCAAACTCCGTTCATGCTTCCCCATCTGCCATTTCCTCTGTTCGCAAGGGCGATGCAAGTGTCTCTGTAAGTAAACCCATGTCCGATGCCACTTCCCAGCACCTTGCCTCCTTCACCATTGTCGGTGCCTTTGTATCCTCTGTTGTAGGCTTGTTTTTGTTTTAAGCACCATGATATTAGTCAAAAGTGAGATCGATATCACCTATCCTTTATTTCCTATACACTAAAAAACTGAATGGAGCCGCTGTCAAGTCAGGGTATCCTCTAATTGCTACATGTCTGAGTAAAGGGAATAACTAGCTACAGTGATGCCTGGTTTAGTGAATGATATGGATTACGGAAAAGAGGGGGAGATTTCATGTGCTGAAGAAAGGACAGACTTAGGAAAAAGTCTCACTTTTTTGGAGTTCATTTTTCTTGTGAACGGGATGGACAACCCAACTTCAAATTTGACATAGACTCAGAAGTGCGTTTTATCTATCGACTGATACCAAAAAAAACCTGATTTCCTAGGATGACTTGCCATTTTCGATACCACTCCAATTGTTCACTTTTGAGGGCTTCTCGGGGTGTTCACGGTCGCATACAACATGAAAGTGCTTGTTTCTGGGTATCAGTCGACAGATATGCATTGTGTCATGTTACCTGTAAAATTTGACGGTGGGTTGTCCATCTCGTCTCTGAGAAATAAGCAACTTTTACAAAAAAAGGGGGGGGGGTTCAAAAATCACATTTTCAAGAAAGGACAGACCTTGTAAAAAGTCTCACTTTTTTAAAAATCATTTTTCTCGTAAACAGGATGGACAACACAACTTCAAATTTGACATGGATTCAGAAGTGCTTTTTATCTATCGACTGATACCAAGAAAGTATGACTTCCTTGGATGACTTGCCATTTTTGATACCACTCCCATTAGCCGCTTTGGGGGCTTCTCGGAGCGTTCACGATCGCTTACAACATAAAAGTGCCTGTTTTTTAAGATCAGTCGACAAATATACATTGTATCATGATGCCTGTAAAATTTGACGGTGTGTTGTCTATCCTGTTTCTGAGAAATAAGCAATGCATCACAAAAAAAAGGGGGATCCAAAAATCACATTTTCAAAAAGGTCAACTTTTTTCAATTTTCAACCCCCGCCATTTGAAGAAAGGCGTACACACATATCCTGAAATTTGTGAACAATAAGAATTTTGCGATGAGAGGGGAAGTTGGCGGCGTTAATTCTTACTGTCCGCAGATTTCAGGATTTGAAATCCAGAGGGGCTGCAAATCACCAGGTGTGCCTAAATTCTAACCCACCTTATGGCAAGTTCCTTGGGAAATTGAGATCGCAATCTTCAAGGTCAGGGCGAAGAGCACTAGTTCAGTTAGATTGTAGATAGCCCGCATGACGGACGAAAGGATTTATTATGAAAACACATCATCATAACCAAAAGTCAGAAAGATGAGGAGGAGAGGGAATGAGATGCAACAAACTATGGTAGAAGGAGGGGGATGGAGGAATGGAGGGAGGGATGATAGACACTAAGATAGAATTTAGATAAACTACATTTCCATGGCAGTATCCACGGCCATGCTACCTTCGTTTTCATTAAACATGTATTGGTCTTGATAGTCCTTCATTGCTTGTACCGAGCGTTTTTCGTCCAGGAACAACATGTAGACACGCTTGATATCTTGTACGTCCACAGCAGGGGCCTACACATTCATAACCAACACTAAGTCCCAATGTTTCAAGCATCTTCATTCTAACCTATTACCTTTCGTTTCCGCGCAACAAGATTGGCAGCTGTGATCAAATGAATGGAGTAGCGTAATGAGGTTTCCACGCCGATCTTTGTCAACAAATCCTTGGCCTCATCTGTCATTTCCACATCTTCTTCTTGGCACCTATAAAGCGAAGTAAAGTGAGCCGACCAACATCTTTTTCTACCTTTCATCCATGTGCTTTACCTAATGGTCAGGATCTGATTGATTTCTTTTTCTTCATATGGCTTGGTTGAGATGATCAACAACCTATCCAACAAGTCGACGGGTATACCGTGAGGAGATTTGTATTTGGTGCCACGGATGTTGGTGATGCCACGGTTGGTTGCCATGATCACCACAGGAGCCATATCATCTTCCAGAGCCCTATTCAAAAAGGAGAAGCATTCGATATCCAGCATGTGCACTTCGTCAATGAAAACGACCTATGTTTCAATACAGTACAGTGTTAAGTACTCATACCCCTTGCAAATGTTACTTTAGTTCTACTTACCCCAGGGACGATTTCAGCCTTGCCTTCTTCTCTCCATTCGGACACCTTTGTGTTGATTTGGTCACGCACTTCAGCCTTGATTTCACCAGTATCACCAGAGAAGAGTGCCAAGAAGCCTTGGGACCGGCTGTTGATCACATCGATTTCATGAAGAGAGACAGTATGGACTACTTCTTTACGTTTTTGCAATTCACCTTCAGGGCATTGGACAAACTTGACCTATTCAAGAGAAACAATCTGTTAGTCCTTCTTCCTTTCATCATCCTTTTCAATTTTAAACTAACATCAGAACCCATAGCGTCGTAGTCTCTAGCCCGGGTAAACGATCGTCCCAACCTTGTAATTCGTCCAGATGCTTTATCGATGGTGATCACATCCCTATAACACGACGTGAGGTGAGATACAATGTCTAATCTCGTTTCCAACTTGTTCATGAACTTACCCAGCCATGACCTTTTCCTTGTTCAAAGAGTCGATCATTTTATTTCCGAGGTCGTAGATCGTCTCCATGTCAGTAGTCTTGACCGTCAGTTTACCAGTTTTCGATCCCTACACAACATTACATCCTTATCAGCAACTTTTCCTTCAAACCATTCATTCATTCTTCGTCCGTATACTTACACCAGTCATAGATCGGTCCACTTGGATTTCCACGACTTCACCTTCGATGATTTCAGATTCTTCCTTGATGCGAACGCCAATGGAGCGACGGAACGCTTGGGTTAAAGCTTCAGTTTTCGACATTTCAAGGGAGAAGATTTCAGAGGCAGCCAACATGGTGAAGGGGACATCAGTTCCCAAACCTGTCAAACGAAACCGTCAGCTTTGAAGAAGTCTCTTTGCCTTTAGACTTGTTGACTTACCTTGGGCCATACCCATAGCAATCGCCGTTTTACCAGTGGATGGAGGACCCGCAATCAGTACCGCCCGACCCGCAATCTTGCCTGCTGAAATCATCTTGACAATCACCCCGGCAGCCTTACGCGCCTTCAGCTGACCTACCATACCTTGGGATGTGGCGCGAGGTTCCAAAGCATCGTCCAATCCTAATCCTCGAATATGAGAATGGGTACCTACGAAGGTAATTCAAGTGTTCATGGCATTGTATCAGTATCAAAAAAGCTTGTGCAGTGAGATATCAACGCTTACCAACACGTTCCATTCGAAGAAGATCCTTGGTTTCTGTGTTTGTAACAATGGATCCAGACTATTTTCAGTGAGCAAGGGAAGAAGATCAGTCGATGGTAATTCTCGTATATCACTTGCAGTGTACATGTATGTCGACTAAACCCACATATCCGAAGTGCACTTACCATGTTGTAGATTGCAATTATTTAGTAGGTTGAAGGAAAGAAAGAAGAAAGTGGAAGAAAAAAAAAGTCGAATGCATTTGTTGGTGACTGCAAGACAAAAAAAATTTAGCCTCAGATCGGAGTCTAAACACCGGCGGAGCTTGTAAATCATTTAAAGAGCATGTTGGATTGATAGTGTGGCAATGATCGCTCTGGCTCATACTTGCGCTTTGGCTGACAAAACCTTCCTAGAAAGTTACGTTTGTATGAGCCATTTTTGAGTGTTGCAGGAGAGTCTACCTTCCAAGTTTTCTCACCGCCGCTTTCTAGTGCCAGAACGGCGTAATTCCTTGTTCAGAAGTGCTTCCTACTCACAACTGTACTTTTTTTATTTCTATCATTATAGCACATGAATGAAAGCTGAACTGAAAAGAAAAGTATATAAGTGATCAGAATGTAACGCGCACCTTGTCATGCAGAAAAAAGCTACCTGCAGCTCAGTGTGCCAGTCAAATGCTGAAAGGAAGGTAAGTGCCTTGGAAGCACTTCCATTTTCACTTTGAACAATGGTCGTGGTATCTTTAGAAATCCATTTCATGTCAAAAAATTAAGCATATGGCACTCAACTATGATGCTTGTGCCCATTTTGGGTCAACGAGTGATTTGCAAGCCAACATAATTTCCAACTCCGCCTGTGTCTCAGTTCTCAAATAAGTCCTTCTTTACAAAAAAAAAGGTTGATCTTGCCACAGAACAAGAAAAACTCCTTTACTAAATAGACAGAGATATGATGGAGCGATCCCTTTGAAAAAGTTTTGTGTCTCTTTTTCTCCCGTACTGAATGGACAACCTGCGTTCAAACCTGACAAGGACTTGGACGTGCTTCGTATTTATTGCATGATACCAAGAGCGCCTGGTTTCCTTGGATGAGTTCACTTTTTTCGTACGTATCATTCCAACCGGTCGCTTTTTTAAGGTTTATTGTAGCATTCATGAACCCATTCGACATCCAAATGTTTGCTTCTAGATATCATGCAATAGCTACAAGGCACCTTCATATCCTTGTCAAATTTGAAGGCAGGTTGTATATCGTAGTTCTGAGAAATAAAGCATTCTTTACAAAAAAAAAAGGGTTGAGCCATGCCTTTGAAAAACTTTTTGTTTCTCTTTTTTTCTCCCAAACTGAATGGACAACCTGCGTTCTAATTTGAGAAGGATATGGACGTACCTCGTATCTATTGCATGATACCAAGAACGCCTTGTTTCCTTGGATGACTTCGCTTTTTTGGTACTTACCACTCCAATCGGTCGGGGTTTTAAAACTTATTGTAGCGTTCATGGACCCATTCGGCATCCAAATGCATGCTTCTTAATATCATGCAATAGATACAAGGCACATTCATATTCGTGTCAAATTTGAACGTAGGTTGTCCATTCAGTTTGGGAGAAAAAAGAGAAACAAAACGTTTCCCAAAGGGATGGCTCAACCCCCCCTTTTTTTTTTGTAAAGAATGCGTTATTCCTCAGAACTGAGATGGACAACCTGCGTTCAAATTTGACACGAATATAAATGTGCCTTGTATCTATTGCGTGGTACCACGAAAAATGCGTTTTGATGTCGAATGGATCCATGAACGCTACGATAAGCCTCAAAAAAGCGACTGATTGGAGGGGTACGTACCAAAAAAGGGAACTCATCTGAGGAAACCAGGCGCTCTTGGTATCATGCAATAGATACGACGTACGTCCATATTCTTGGCAAATTTGAACGCAGGTTGCTCATTCAGTTTTGGGGAAAAAAAGAGAAACAAAAAGTTTTTCAAAGGCATGGCTCAACCCCCCTATTTTTTTGTAAATAATGCTCTATTTCTCAGAACTGCGATATACAACCTGCGTTCAAATTTGACAAGGATATGAAGGTGCCTTGTAGCTATTGCATGATATCTAGAAACAGACATTTGGATGTCAAATGGGGTTTGAACGCTACAATAAGTTTTGAAAAAGTGACCGATTGGTGGTGGTACCTACCACTTACAGAGATTTTCATATATTGGGTAGATTGGGGGATGTGGGACATGAGAGCTGTGTCTATACTTTATCAGGGTTACATGGCTTGCTTAGAGGTGGAGAGAAATTGGGTTATTTTTGTAGTAGGATAAACTTGTCAAAGAGAGATATAACATGGCATCAGAGGAAGTGTGGAAGTGGATCGGATGTAAGAATGTGTCTGCTACCAGTTGACAACAGCCGGGTGTATAAAAACAATGTTGAGTGAAAACTGAACCACGTTTAGGGAGCAGTTCAGTCAAAATTTTTATATCTTCGTCTATAAACACCCCTTTCTTCAGGTACCCTTCTTTTCGGGCGTTCAGTTCTGCCTACAGCCTATTTGAAACGCCGACATTTTTTTGTAGTCTGGGCGGAGTTGGAACTCAAAGGGGCTGCAAATTATCTGGTGCGCCAAGAATTGATAAAGTTGGCGGGGTTGGGTGGGAGACGCACTTCTCTTTCCCTTCTTTCTATTCTTATCCACTCAACAATGATACCTCTCTCTGACACTTTGAAGCAACATGACGCCACCATCAAAGTGGGATATGTTATTGGCAACCAGCACTTTGTCCTAAAGTCTTCGTTCGATGGTCTGTCTGTGTCCGATTCCTACTTGACTGTCCAACGCAAGTTTGTCCATGTTTGCCACGATACCTTTGAAATCGAGTACAGCATACAGCCGAACCATGACGAAGGTGCCTCCTTGATCAAGCTACATGTCTTTGAAGTGTCCTTTATGACCGAACTGGCGAACCATTCCATGATGGCTGAAGGCTTCCAGGCGTGGTCGCAAACCAAAGAAGTCGACAAGTCCAGCACCCTTCCAGCCATCCAATCGACGGTTGCTTGGATAACAAAGTTCGACTTGCAAGGGTAAGTAGTAGCAGTAATAGTAGAACTGTCATGATACTTACACTTTCTTTCTAGTGACTATAACTTTTTCAAGCATTCTGGCAAACCAGGGGTTGTCCATTCGACGGGGTATACTTATCTGCGCGACGTCCACGACCCTTCAATCCTCTTTTTGGGCTCTCTCTCTGAACACAATGGCTACTCCTATTTCAAAGGCAACTTTGAATCTGGCCGGTTCGACATTTACAAGGATGTGGAAGGCAAGACGCTTTCGGCCGAAGATACTTTCCGGTTTGGATTCCTGATAACGCAACACCTGGATCAAACGACACTCTGGCGACGCTATGCGAATCGACTCATTCCCGATGCTACTAATGTATCCGACTTGCCTGTGTTGACGGGATGGACTTCTTGGTACAACTTTTATGAAGATGTCACTGAAAAAGATGTGATCGACAGTATCTCTGGCTTTGTGGAGCATGAATACCCTGTGGACCTGATTCAGGTGGACGATGGATTCGAGATGGCTATTGGTGATTGGCTGGACGTGAACCCTGTCAAATTTCCTCATGGTATGAAGTTTTTGGCCGATGAAATCAAACGTCGCACCCAGGGCAAGGCCATGGCGGGCATCTGGTTGGCTCCTTTTGCTGTTGGTCTGAAAAGCAAGATCATCAAAGAACATCCTGACTGGCTTGTCTATCGCTCTGATGGAAACCCTTTACTTGCTGGACCTAACTGGGGTATGCATAGTACAACACTTTTAGATGTATGGGCCTATCATACTCATTCTCTTGTCTATTTTTAGGTGGATTCAGGGCACTTGACATTTATCATCCAGAAGTCCGTGATTACCTCCAACTTGTATTTGATACTGTGATCGATGATTGGGGCTACAAATTCTTGAAACTGGACTTTATCTTTGCTGCTGCTATGATCCCTCGTCATGGCAAATCTCGGGGTGAAATCATGTGGGACTCTGTCACTTTGATCAATGAACTCGTCAACAAAAGGGCTCTGGTTCTCGGATCTGGGGTGACGCTACCGGCAACATGGGGACGGCTGGATTATAGTCGCATCAGCTGCGATGCTTCTCCTTGGTGGGACCATTCTATCCTTCGAATCGCCAACGTTCGTGAACGGGTATCCACTTACAACGCACTTGTGTCTACTTTGAATCGATGGCCCATGAACAACATCATGTTTGGAAACGACCCGGACGTCTATTTCATTCGATCAAACAACAACAAGCTGACAATAGATGAACGATATACATTGGTGGTGGTCAACAATCTACTCGGGCAAATGGCGCTGATGTCTGATAATGTCGCTCTCTACTCACCTGAGGAACATGACCTCTACTCATCAACCTTCCCCAAGGCCCGGATTACAATGGATCGCATGGATCCTCTCGCGCCTGATGTCTACCATCTTCACTATACCTGTAATGGACGTCCGTATATCACCGCTGTCAATCTATCTTCGTCACCCTACCGATTCACACTTCCAAACACCTCAGCGGAACACCAGCAGTCGATCTACTTTGAATATGAAAACGTACTGATGAAAAATGCAACACCTCCGACCAGGTGGATCGATGCTAAAGATGGCGACAAGCTGCTACTTCGACCTCATCAGACACGGACATTCATGCGAATCGTGGATGACTTTGCTGGCTCGACTGGACATATCATACCCGGCTGGGAACTGGAATCAATCAACCAAAAAGGAACCGACAACGATCTGACATTTATCAAATTACGGCAACCCAGGGCACACAAAAGGGATACTCACTTTTACTTTAGGATACCCACCGACAAGGCAGAAGAAGAGGACGTTTACTCAAAGACCTTCATCGACGACAAGAAACCAAGCAGTGTCCACCAACTGACCCAAGACCAACATGGCAACCATATCCCATTCCCCATAGTACAATTAGTTTACTCCCCTTAGTGCAGATGACTCTAATAAAATCCTTGTTACACCATGACCATTCTGCATGAATCAATGCTTTATTGCTTTTTCTATGTACAAACGAATGCTAATTTACTGTGCTGTACTATATCTATATCTTGAATCCACTATGGATGGCGGCCACACCAAATGTCAAGTCTTCGTAGCCTGAGCCAATCGTCTTGAAGCCTTGATCGCGGATGATTTGAGCAAAGTCAGCTTGAGGAGGGAATTTGCGGATGCTTTCCACAAGGTATTGGTAAGAATCCCGATCATTGGCGATGATTTGACCCAAGGCAGGGATCACATCAAAGGAGTAGATGTCATAGAATCTAACAATCATGATCAGTATGTCTTTTTAAACAGCACCTCCAGCCCAGGGACTTACTTTCCAATCACGGGGTTATCTACTTGAGCGAATTCCAGGCACATGAATCGACCTCCTGGCTTCAGCACACGGTAAGCTTCCTTGACCACACGATCCACATGAGTACAGTTTCGGATACCGAAAGCGATCGTGTACACATCTACTGATTCGTCAGGAATGTCCACCAAATGTTCGGCGTTCTGGACCAAAAAGTCAGCTTGGTTGGCTACAATATCATAAACCCATCAGTTCCGTTCGATTCACACTTCGTTCCATACTTACTATGAGCATAAGGCGTGGTTTGGAATCGTTTCTTTCCTTCTTCTAACATATGAGGGTTGATATCGACCATGGTCACAGACGCCGTAGAGTCACGGTGGATGTTACGGCAGTAGTCCAAGAAGCGGAGCGCAATATCACCCGTGCCACCCGCCACATCGAGTAGTTTGGTGCCTGGGCCAGGGGCCATGGACCGGATGAATTGATCTTTCCAGATACGGTGGATACCCAGGCTCATAGCATCGTTCATCACATCGTAGTTCCCAGCAACATTGGCAAACACCTTGTGCACTAAGATACAACGATAAAAAGCAGTGAGTCTAAAATGCCTGAGACGTTAGATCTATCAATGCCTACCTAAAGATTCCTTTTCTTCTTCAGCAACGTCGCGGAAACCAAAATGGGTTGTTTTGCCGGCTTGTTGTTGTTGTTGTTGTTGTTGCTGTTGGGCTGGGGATTGATGCAAACGGTGGGCGCTTGTCGAGAAGGGTGCTGCCAATGGTGATCTATACTGCCGAGTGACATTACGACAGGTGTTTAGTAAGGCGCGCGACATTGTGCAAGGCAAAAAGATCAAGGAATGAAAAATAAACAAGGGGAGAGAAAGCCGAGGAGCGAAATGAACCAGGACCAAGTCTTTTTTTCCAAACATTTCCAGCTCCGACGGCGGCACTTAAAATATTTGCCCTTTGCCCCTTCAAGGCTACAAAGAACCACATTTTCCATAATTCTGTTCATTGCCTCTCCTTTGCTTCTTCATCACTTTTTTTTTCTTTCCATCAACATTACCACCGCATTACGTGCGAATCGCACTCTATACAACTACCTTCAATAACGACTGCACGGTAACTCTCTCCTTCTCACCAACTTGTCCCTCTTTTTCTTACCATGACTAACATTTCCTTTTGCACCATTGCTTCTTTTTTTCTTAGATGATCGAATGGGATGGCAACGGATATGGGCTCTCTGGCAGAAGGACCGGATGGACATGTAGCTAGATAAGGGTTGGACGCAAGAGATCACGAAAAACAGCGGGAACCTCCCCCCTGTGCACTCACTTTTCCATTGTAGATTCTGTAGCCAATGTACTTCAAAGAGCACTATTCCTCGGCTCTCTTCCTATGGAAACTGCCTCTGACCCTTTTGGCTCCGCTGACCGGCTTCCCTCCTTCTTCATTCTCTTGGCCATTACACAGATTTTTAAAGGTCATCCCATGTCGAATCCTGTACATAGCTCCGTAGTCACCCACCCCACCCCTCCCTATTTAGACATAAAGCTCAGTCAAAGTCTCATCAGTCAATAAAATAATAGTTGAAACCATCACCTTGACCACTGGGCACTATGCCGGGTCTGATTTAGAAATTTGTAGGGTTTGCTGGACAATTCGAATTTTCAAATGCCGCTCGTCTGCTTTCGATAAAAGTGGAGGACGAAAAAAAAAAAAAAAAA
>LT553587.1:190626-206857 GCA_900079185.1 Absidia glauca
TTTAAATTTGATAACAAGTTTTCCCTTTTAGAACGTAATTTTGTCAAGTCCTTACATGAAGCGAAGAAAAGGGTTTATGGAGACAATCTGCTCATGGATGAACTTTGTGACAAGGTGAAAACCTCTTTAAGCATAGTTGATGGCATTGGCAATAGAAGTATCTATTCAGCTAGACAAATGTAGTGTAGATTAAGTTAGATTAGTTAGATTTAAGACCAATAAAGATGTTTAGTATGTGTGTCTCTTTATCCCTTCTCATCGCGCCTGTAACTCTAAATCCTTAAATGACCCAGAAGTTTTTCAACCTCCGCCGTGGGCCAAAATATGAAGCACGACCCTGGCTTTACGTTTGGGAACGAACGAACGCGGAGTGTGAAAAGTTTGGTACTTGATATAATGTCAAGAACTTTTTTTACCGTCCTTTATTTTGCTCCTTCTTTCCCTCGTCATCACTTTTTTGCCACATTGTCAATATTTTTACTCCACGTCGACAAACGAAATGAACAAACGAACGAACAACCGAACGAGCACACGAACGAACGAACGGTAACTCTCCTCTTCTCACGTCATGTTCATCTTTTACTTACCATTACTAACTTTTTGCCTTTTGCATCGTTCCTCTTTCTTTTGACACTAGATCGGCTACAACGATGACGACGACGATAGGGACGACGACGATGCTAATGCCGACTCCACCACTGCTTCATGTTGCCCAAAAAGGCCCTTTTTAAAATTTTCAAATGTCAAAAACATGGGGAAACCCTTGAATTTTTTTTTCTTCTTCACTCATCTTGTCCATAGTAGATTCCCTAGCCATTGTACCGATAAAGTACATTATCCCTTGACCCGTTCCCAACGCCTACTACTACTGATACTTTAGATAACACTGGTATGCTGTCCTCCTCCCTTTTCTTAGCTCATTACACTAGATTAGTCACACAATGACAAACCCATCCCACTGGGACATGTTGCTTAAGCATAGTCTCATGCAATCAATAAAAAACCTACTTGAACCCACCTCCATGACTTTGTTTTTTTGCATAAGCTCCAGTGATTTTAGAGACTCTTATATGTAGCGGTACAATCACCCGGTGAGCCAAGCCCTGACCCTTTTTCATTGTCTACTTTGTCGCTTGACGGTGCTGAACTATGGTGTTGACACCTTTCGACCTAACTAATGCCTAAAACGACAGACCGCTAGGGTATTGAAATAATGGGATAGGATAGGCGACTACAGATAGCTAATAATTTAGGATAAAAGGTTAGAGACATAGGTGATGGGATGGGATATGATGGATCAATGGGTAGGCGACACTATACAGAGCATACTGGTGACTCAGCCATTAACTTCAACTTTCAGTCCCCGCCATTTGAAGAAGGACGACCTTGAAAAAGTCTCACTTTTTTGGGTCTCATTTTTCTTGTGAACCGTGTAGACAACCCACCTTCAAATTTGACATAGACTCAGAGGTGCTTGTTATCTATCGACGGATACCCAGCAAGCCTAATTTTCTTGGATGACTTGCCATTTTTGATACAACTCTAATTAGCCACTTTTTTGGGAGTTCTCGTAGCGTTCATAGCCGCATACAACATAAAAATGCATGTCTCTGACTACCAGTCGATAGATATGCATTCCATCGTGTTGCTTGTAAAAGGTGACGGTGGGTTGTCCGTCTCGGTTCTGATAAATAGGTAACTCTCTCTCAAAAAAAAAAGGAAGGTCAAAAGTTCACATTTTCAAAAATTTCAACTTTGAAAAAGGCTCACTTTTTCGAATCCCATTTTTCTCGTGAACGGTATAGACAACCCTCCTTCAAATTTGACATAGGCTCGGAAGTGGTTTTTATCTATCGACTGATACCAAGAAAGCCTGATTTTCTTGGATGGCTTGCCATTTTTGATACCACTCCCATCAGTACCTTTTTGGGGGCTTCTCGAAGCGTTCACGACCGTATACAACATAAAAGTGCTTATTTATGGGTATCAGTCGATAGATATGCACTTTGTCGTGGTGCCTGTGAAATTGGACGGTGGGTTGTCTATGTCGATTCTGAGAGATAAGCAACTCTTTTATAAACCATAACTTCATTGTTTCATGCAGAATCCGGGCTGCTATCTTGACCCTAACAGTTACTTTGGCCTCTCCGCAATTCTATTCAAACTCTGTCTTTCCAGTTTGCCCCTGCGCATTGCCTCTGCGCGGAGAATTCCCCACTTTTCCTGTCTGGGCATTCCTCAAGAAAAGGTGCCACTTTTCTTGGACAGTGATTTTTTTGTGAACGAGATAGACAACCCTACTTGAAATTTTACATGAAGGCAGGTGTGGTACCTATATATTGAATGTTGCCAATGATGTTGTGTTTCCTTGCACGAATCTCTAATTTGGGGGCCACTCTAATCAGTCACTGTTTTGGAGCTTCGTATAGACTTAACAGAGGCACACAACATTATAGCATATCTTTATTGGTGGAATTAGCTGAATACTGGTTGTTTATTGGTCCATGTAAAATTTGAAGATAGGTTATCTAGCTCAGTTTTGATGAATATGACAGCCCTTTACAGAAAAGAGAGAGCTGAAATCTGCAAGTTTCCAAAATTCAAAAACTGTTTGAACTCCGACAATGACGGGCGGGCGGATACCTTGAATTCAAATTTTTTTTGAATGTCTTCACTCTTCTCTTTTGATAACACATCTCACATTTATTGATTGACCATGTCTGGATATAAACGAAGCAACAAGGTGTCTTTTGGTAAAGATGGTTACTTTGATCAACCCAAAGCCTCCTCCAGCAAACGTACGAAAACACAACATGACCAACGACCCGATGCGACTGATTTTGAAATCGATCACGATGTGTCTTTGGAGCCGGCCAAGCAACGACGCGGGGCGGTAGCGAAGGATGCGTATGTTAGCGACGATGAAGAAGTAGGCGGTGCGGCGTTCAGCAGCGATTCGGAGGACGACAGCGATGATACGAAGAAACCTGGCAACAAGGCGGATGACGAAGACTTTGATATGTTTTCCTCGGAGGCGGTTGACGACACCCCCAGCAAGGGCAAGAAGAAACAGCTTGGCATGGACGATATCGAAGGACAAGAAATGCAATCTCGGAATGTGGAAAGCGACGAAGAAGATGACGATGACAACAAGGGCAACAAACTGACGGCATTCAACATGAAGGAGGAGATGGAACAAGGCAACTTTGATGCCCAAGGCAACTACACACGCAACGAAAAGGATCCCGAAGCGTTTCACGACAAATGGATGGAAGGGATATCGAAGAAGGAGATGGCCAAGGCGAAACAAGCTCAGCTGGATCGGGATCGGGCGGAACAGGTCAAGGAAGCTTCGCGGCAGTCAAAACTCCCTCAAACACAGGCCGAGGTTTACCGTGTGTTGGTGGAATACCTGCTTCCTGGTGAATCGGTCAAGGATGCTCTGACAAGTCTTGGATCGGCTGGTGGTGCCAAGGTGCCCGTGTGGAAACAGAAACTCTTGGCCAAGAAAAACAAGAACAAAAAGCCCGTGCCCGTGCTCGACGAACAACAGGTGGCGGATCGGCAAGAAAAGGTCGAAGCAATCACTGGCTTGGCGGATCAGCTCATGGCTCTCGGTCACTTTGGTGTCTATGACGATACGTTGGAAACCATGGTACGGTATCTCCGAAGTAAATGCGAAGTCGACGAAACCTGGGTGCCTCAGTCTGCCCACCGTAGGTAACTTGGACTTGGCTGTAGATGGATCAGTTTAGGAATAGACATAGGCTGTGTTTTGAATGAAGTAAATGGGATTGATGGCACTCTCTTGTATATATAGTTTTTAGTCTTTCATGTTTACTTTGCTTATCGATAATAAACCGACAATCATCACACTGGTTTAGGATTTAGGCGCATTGAGTGATTTCCAGACCCACTGGGATTTTAAACCCCGATCGGGGCCTTAAAGTATCACTTTTTCGTCAATTCTTTTGATCGCTTCTTCTTTGCTCCTTCATCACTTTTATTTCTTTATCGACTTTTGCATGACGACGACGACGACAACGACAGCGACGACAACGACAAACGAACGAACGAACGAACGGTAACTCTCTCCTTCTCAACATATTCAGTCTTTCTGATAAGATGACTAACATTTTGCATTTTGCATTATTCTACGATAGATAGGCTACGACGATAAAGACGACGATAACGACGACGAAGATGCTGATGACGACCCAACCAATGCTTTATATCACCCATTAAGGCTGTTTCAAAAATTTTTAAATGTGAAAAACATGGGGAAACCCTTGCAATTTTTTTTTGCATGCACTTACCTTATCCATTGTAGGATCCTTATCCGTTACTCTGTTGAAAAGCTCTCTCTCTTTGGCCACTCCCTTTGGACAATACCACTGACACTTTTAGTACCGCTGGCCACCTCTCCCTTCTTCGTTCCCTAGATCATTACACTAGATTAGTCATTCTATGGCAAGTCCTGTATGTGTCTTTATACTACCACCCAATTGAACATAGCGTAATCGTAGTCTCATCCAGTCAATAAAATCTACTTGAAACCATCATTACTTCATTGCATCAGTTGAATGGGGGGGGATAGAGCGTATATATCGGAGTTGCAAACAGTGAGGTGCGTCAAGATCTCAATTGAACTTGTTTCCACCAGTCAATCTTTGTGCTCATGGGAATGCTTTCCAATCAGAAATCATTGAACTCCGACGGGCGAGCGATATTTTCACTGTACAACTTTCTGTCAAAGTTCTCAAACGCTGATAGGTGGATGGCCTTGTTGAACAGAATCTCTTGCAAATGATCATTTTGGACTCAGGCTACTATGTACATATTCCCCACTCGCTTCGGATGCAAAAGTGCTGTGGGGAGTCCACGATCCCATGACATTAAAGTGCATGGTTGAGTGACTCTTGGGTCTTTTATAGCCTCACGTTCTGATTGGCCGAAAAATACAGGGTAAAAATTTTCCAACCCCGCCCTTACTCTATTTTCTTTTTTCGTTTTCCCTCTTTCTCTTTCTTCTTTCTCTCCTTCCCTCCACAACCCCATACATACATACCACCCCAGCCCACCTTTTCCCACCCTTTCCTTCCTTGTTACACTGTAACAACCACTCCAACAAACTATCTTTATTAGAAATACTCTTGCCTGAATACCTACATACACTCTCTCCTTCCCCCTTTTGTTGTTGATCTTTCTTTGTTACGCTCTACCTCGTTATTGATATGGGTCAAACAGATACTAATGTGTATCCCCCTGGAACTGTTGTATTCGCCAAGCTAAAAGGATACCCTTGGTGGCCGGCAAAGGTAAGAAAAGCAGGAAAGGGACCGGATGGGCGTCATGGCATGGAGTAGGATGATGGATGAACCTTATGATTCATGAAGAGGTAGTGGTTGCTAATCAAAAGACCTTTATAGATTGAAGATGAAAGCTCGGTACCCGCAAAAGTTATGAAGCAAAAGACAAAGACGAAATCGCCAATATGGACTGTCTTCTTCTTTGGATCAAGGGACTAGTAAGTACAAGTGGGAGCTGCGTGGGAACAGCAAATCTGACTTTTGCTTTTGTGATTAGCGGATTCTTTGGACCCGACTCTATTCGACCCTTCGACAAAGTCAACGTAGAAAAGGATCTCAAGGCGAAAAAGTTTAAGACGAAGGATCTGGAAATGGCGGTGCGCGAAGCTCTGGATCCTAGACTAATGGATCAAGATGCAGAGGATGAAGGTGAAGAGGACGACAATGATGACGATGAAGAACTACCCGAAGAAAAGGCACCTCAACCAAAGAAGAAGGCCAACAAGGCGGCAGCAACTGGAAAGGGAAGTAAGAAGGCGACAACGGGGCGGACGTCAAAGGCAACAACCTCTTCAGCATCATCAACATCATCATCAACAGCATCAACAACATCATCATCCCCTAAGAAATCCAAGGTGGCGAAAAGTGAAGAAGACGCGGATACCCTGTCAGTGAACAACAAACGCATTGCTGATGACGAAGAAATGCTGGACAAGAAGAAACGAGTAAGTAGGGTAAAAAGGAGAGCCAATCATACGGAAATGGAAACTAACTCAGGGCTATTTTTGTCTCAAACTAGCGCAAGTCAATGTCAGTGGAAACCGAGGATCAGCAACCAAATGGATCGGATCGGTCGAATGCATCATCATCATCACCTGTGACTCCACGTAAATCGGAAGATGGACTGAACAAGGCCCACGAATCGCCCGAGTTTACTCGTGAGTTCAAACGACTGTATCATCTTAGGCACCGGTTACAAAAAATGATGTACGAAAAGAAACCGGTAAGGATCTAGGCGGAGGCAAAGGAAGGAGTTCTAGGAAGAGGACTAACCTGTCTTACTGGCTCCATAGGGTGATATTCCATTGGACGACTACCCCAAGATCTCGTTGGCTTTAAAGGATGTGGAAGAGTCACCAATGACATATGATCTGTTACGGGTAAGAGAATAAAGACATTGCGAAGGAATGGTACTGACATCCATGGTATTTTAATAGCACACAAAGATCGGTAAAGTGGTCAAGCATGGGATTGGGTACCAATTTGTAGACGATACCGAATTCAACATCCACGAACGGTGTCAACAACTAATGCGCAAATGGAAGGAACAGTTTTTGGACTCAAAGGATCAAGGCAAGGCAAACCATACACCTGAACCTCAAAAC
The DNA here is from genome assembly GCA_900079185.1 of Absidia glauca. NCBI lineage: Eukaryota > Fungi > Mucoromycota > Mucoromycetes > Mucorales > Cunninghamellaceae > Absidia > Absidia glauca. Next base: position 197,321 of record LT553587.1, read on the forward strand.
AGAGATCCCACACCTACTTTGCATGAATGATGGATACGACTGGATGATGAATGTTAGACGCTTGTACATTTGGTTTGGATTACTCTTCATCGGTCATTAGTTTGTTAGCTTTAGTACTTGTTTGTGCTATTATGTCAATTCCACTTTCCCCTCACCCTCACCATGGTTTTCAACCTTACTGTTGTTACTCTATTTCTTAGTTTTTACTTATATCTTGTTTCTTTTATGTTTCCCTTCTGCATTGCTTCCCCCTACCACCTCATCCCACCCTTTTTATTCTCTTACCATTATACTCATACGAAATAAAATGAACCCTCTTGGCTAAAAACATGATAATGTACTGGTGTTTGTCATATTCATATTAGGATAAATGATACTGTGTTCGAAGTCAGACTTGCCCTCTAACTCTATTGTTGTTTCGGAAAAGAACAAAGCGCATGCTCTCATTGGGCTATCATGGAGCCTGGATGATCATTCAGAGTGACAAAGTCCCGATTCAGGCGGGGTCTGAAATATCCAGAGTGGCTTTCTGTGTGGGCCGCCTTTGGGTGCTGACCCTCCAGGTTATAACAATCTCTTGGATATTCAACGTATATGTTTGTTCTGATGATGACCACATGATCTTGATGAACGTTGAGCAAGGTTTGTACATATGGGATAAACGTTACGGATGGTCTTGTTAAGGAACTTTAAACAGTTCCTCCGTGGCCCCGTCTAATGTATTATCCTTCAAACTCCGCCCCTCGGATCAGCAAACGAGGCAACCCTGATTTGTGCGCATACGCCTTTCATTTTGAGGTGGTAAGAAAGTTCGTTCATTCAATGAGCTGCTCTGCTCTATAGCAAAGTAGAATACGCAAGTGGCATCAGTATGGTGCTGCCATGGGCTTCGTACTGCTACTCAAACGCAGGCGAAGAGTGAACTCGGGCAAAGGACGGAAATGGCGGAGTTGAACCGGATAACTGTTTTGTCTGTGCCTGACCAATAGGAATCGAGCCAGAAAAAAGTATATAAGAACTCGCCCTGAAAACAGTTTTCCACTTTTTTTATCTTCATCCTCTTCCGGTCGCAAGAAACACACTATTTGCTCTCTCTCTCTCTTTTACTCCATCTGCTACAACTTTATATAACAAATCATCATGAACATCTACGACGCTTTACTCAAGAAACTCACTCGTCGTGTCTCAGCAGAACATTCAAGCACACCTCCTTCATCAGAGGTCACTTCAAAAGCCAGCTCCCTCAGTGATGCTACCTCACCTGCTGCTCAAGCCAAGTATCTTCTTGATCCCATGAGAACAAACTCTCATCCGGATTTGGTGGGTTACTTTGTCGATCCCATGGGTGGTCGCTCAAGTTATCATGCAAGCTACGATCTCACCAACACTGGCGCTTAAATTCAATCAAACATATCTAGTCATATCCATTACAGGCTTATACCTTATCCATTTCCTTCACCTGTTATCAAATAGTTATCATCTACCCTTACTTTTTATGAACTCCATTAATAAACTATTACATGAATCTTTTCTATCATCTTTCAAGTTTTTGAAGAAGTGGCGGAGATACAAATCAAAGTCCTTTGTCACTCCAGCCCAGAGAGGATATCTCGGTTAAGTCTACACAGAGCGTTTGGATTACATTGAAAAGTATGGTTTGACTGGAGCTTATCAAACACAGTGTCTTAATTCTGAGGGCACCACAAATGTTGCATGTAAAACTGAGGACTCGATAGCAGTCAGGTAGCAAAAACGATGAATGTGCATTTGCCAGCCCTACTGAATTTCAACACCCGCTTCTGGTTACGATTTCCAGCTGTACATTTTTAAGACGAAAGCAACCGATTGGAGTGGTACGTATAAAAAAGGTGAACTCATCCACGAAGCCCAAGCGTTTTTGGTATCATGCAATAGATACGCAGCACGTCCAAGTTCTTGTCAAATTTGAAGGCAGGTTGTCCATTCATTTCGTGATAAAATAGAGATACAAAACGTTTTCCATAGGGATAGCCCAACCCTTTTTTTGTAAAGAATAACTTGTTTCTCATAACTGAGATACACAACCTGCGTTCAAATTTGACAAGGATGTGGACGAGCCTCCTGTCTATTGCATAGTAGCAACAAATATGCATTTGGATGTCGAATTGGTCCATGATCGCTACAATGAGTTTCAAAAAAGCAACCGATTGGAGTGGTACATACCAAAAAAGTGAACTCATCCAAGGAAACCAGCCGTTCTTGGTAGCATGTAATAGATACAAAGCACGTCCATATTCTTGCCAAATTTGAATGAAGGTTGTCCAATCGATATGGGAGAAAAAAGAGAAACAAAACTTTTTTCGAAGGCATGGCTCAACGCTTTTTCTTTGTTGAGAATGACCTATTTCTCAGAACAGAGATAGACAACCTGCGTTTGAATTCAACAGGGGTATGAACGGGCTCCATGTCTATTGCATGATATCAAGAAGCATGCATTTGGGTGTCGAATGGGCCTATGAACGCTACAATAAGGGTTAAAAAACCGACTGATTGATAAGTACCAAAAAAGCGAAGTCATCCAAGTAACCAAGACTATTCTTGGGATCATGCAATAGATACGAGATACGTCCATATCCTTGCCAAATTTGAATGAGGGTTGTCCATTCAGTTTGGGAGAAAGAAGAGAAATAAAACTTTTTTTGGAGGCATGGCTCAACGCTTTTTCGTTGTAAAGGATGACTTGTTTCTTAGAACTGCGAAAGACAACCTGCATTCATTTTTGACAAGGATATGGACGTACTTTGTATCTATTGCATGGTACCTATAAAGATGCATTTGGATGTCAAATGGGTCCATGAACGCTACAATAAAACTTGAAAAAGCGACCGACTGGAGTGGTAGTATCAAAAAAAGGGAACTCGTCCAAGGAAACAAGGCATTCTTGTTATCATGCAATAAATACGACGTACGTCCATATTCTTGTGAAATTTGAACGCAAGTTGTTCATTAAGTTTGGGAGAAAAAAAAGAAACAAAATTCCTTTCACAGGCATGGCTCAACGCTTTTTTTTGTGAAGAATGCTTTATTTCTCAGAACTGCGATAGACAACCTGCGTTCAAATTTGACAAGGATACGGACGCGCTCCGTATTAATTGCATGATAGCATGAAACATGCATTTGGATGTCAAATGGGCCCATGAACACTACATTAAGTCTCAAAAAAACAACCAAATGGAGTGGTACGAGCCAAAAAAGTGAACTTATCCAAGGAAACCAGCCGTTCTTGGTTTCATGTAATAGACACAACGTACGTCCATATTCTTGTCAAGTTTGAATACAAGTTGTCTATTCAGTTTGGGAAAAAAAAGAGAAACAAAACGTTTTTCAAAGGGATGGTCCGACCCTTTTTTTTTTGTAAAGAATGCTTTATTTCTCAGAACTGAGATGTACAACTTGCGTTCAAATTTGGCAAGGATATGGACGCGCTCCGTATCAATTGCATGATAGCATGAAAGATGCATTTGGATGTCAAATGGGTCCATGAACGCTACAATAAGCCCTAAAAAGCGACCGATTGGTGTGGTACGTAACAAAAAAGTGGAACTCGCCCAAGGAAACAAGACGTTCTTGGTATCATGCAATAGATACGACGTACGTCCATATCCTTGTCAAATTTGAACGGAGGTTGTCCACTCAGTTTGGGAGGAAAAGGGAGAAACAAAAGGTTTTTCACAGGCATGGCTCAACGCTTTTTTTTTTGTGAAGAATGCTTTATTTCTCAGAACTGGATGGACAACCTGCGCTCAAATTTGGCAAGGATATGGATGTGCCTTGTATCGATTGTAAGATACTAGGAAACATGCATTTGGAGTGAGAAAGAAGGGAGATCCGGGCGAAGAATCTGTTGGTATTTTTTTGTATGATGATATTTCATGTAAATCGGGCGTAGAATCTGAAGTCTTTAATTTTTTTTGGTGAGGGAGTGAGAATAGCAAAATCGGAGGGTGGGTGAAAATAGCATTGCCCCCCCCCCAAAAAAAGATTGACCATACATCCCCCATGAAAAGTATTACTTTTGGTTGATCATGGATTGTCTCCTTAAAGAGTTAACAAACCTTTCCTCGAATTTTACATGAAAAAAGTAGTGCCTCTTATCTACAGAAAGATGTCAAAGAAACCAAGTTTGGATGGATAAAATGCCGACTTCTGGGCGACCGAAATCAGTCGCTGTTTCACGGATCGACGTAGAGTTCAGAGAAGCATACAGCACGAGTATACTTCAAGTAAGGCATCTATCGGTAGATGTACAATGCATCTTGTTTCATGTGGAATTTAAATATGGGTTAGTCATGTCGGTTCTGAACAACAGGGCAACTTGTAACAAAAGTGTACAACTGGAAATCGAAAAGTTTCTAAAAAAGTCGAATGTATTCAAACCCCGTCCACCCACTTTATTTCACACCCCGCCTTTTTCAAACTCTTATGTGCATAGGTCAAGAGACTTGGCACAACGGTGCATGTCAGAGTTTGCAAGATGACTGGAGCATATTTAAAAGAGTAAAGTCAAAGAGATGGTTTCAAGTAGGCTTTATTGATTGGAAGGAGACAATGATTACGCTATACGCAGGCATTGCCATGGAGGAACTAATCTAGTGTAATGAGCTAGGGAATGAAGTAAGGGAGAGCCGTGCTAAAAGTAACAGTTGCAGTGTGCACACAGATTGGGTCAAGGAATGGAGGCACTTCAGAAGTACAATGGCTTGACAATCTACAATGGAAAAGTCAACTCACCTTAAAATAAACTGTGAGGGTTTTCCCATTTTTTCGTAATCCTTTGGTCCTAATCCATAATGGAAGTACATGTATGTCCATTCCTGATGTCAGAGAGTCTATATCCATTGTCACCCACTGGATCATCTGAGAAAAAAAGGAGCAATGATGCAAAAGGCAAATGTCAGTGATGGTGAGACAAAGATGGACAAGAAGAAAATGAGTTACCGTGCGTTCGTCATTCAAGGTAGTTGTATAGAGAGCGAGTCTATTGCGGTGCGGTTCCATTGTCTATGGAAAGAAAAAAAGTGATGAAGAAGCAAAGAAGAAGCGAAAAAGAGGATTGACGGGAAAAGGGGAATCTTTATCGCCCAGAGCGGGACTTGAATCAAACCAGGAAATTTTCCAACTCCGCCGTGCGAGACAAACACGATAAAAAGAGAATGAAAAAAAAGAGGGCGGGTCTCTTTTCTTTCTGTTGCTTAATCTTTACCATGAGTAAATCAAAAGCATTTGTCCAAACAAAGTAAGTATTATGCAAAACAATTGCCTTCTTCACACTTTTGTAATGTAATGCTTCTTTCGTACCTTTTCATTGATAGACTCAATTTCGGACCTCCTGTCAATCCACCCACCACGGCCAAATCTCCTTCTGGAACCTGTGCGTCTTCACTTGAAGAGAAAGTCGGCCGTTTGGAGCTTGGATCAAAAGTATGCAATAGAACCTGACAAGATCCAAGTACACTAATCTTTCTGCTTTTACCCAATAGCATCCTCCTGTTTGTCCCACTCCCAACTGCAAAGTAAGGCACTGGCCAATGTCTGAAGCAGCGTGCAGGAACTCACTCAATACTTTTCTTTCACTAGCAAAATGGTCCAAGAGTGACCTGCACTTCGATCAAGGCTGATGGATCGCCCTGTATGTTATTGTGGTGCGACGACTGCCTTTGTGAATTCAGCAATGAACGTTTGACGGACATCAAGGCGAACACGGTGGATGAATCCGCGTTTCTGGGGGTCAAGAATGGAACGAAGCGATGGGCTTGCCCTGTATGTAGGTAAAGCGACACCCACAAAATAAAAAGGAACTGCGCACATATGGACTGACGCCAATGCATTTGGATTGCGAATAGGAAGCTTTGCCGATGCTCCGTCTGTACCAAGCCTGGTGAATCCCCAAAGGGCAACAGGTAAGACGCAATAGAAAGAGAGTCTTTATGTATAGAATATGAACTCATGGCATTGTGGGCGTCTTTGTAGTAGCAAATCAAGGCGTCCTTCTCCGTTTGGCAAAGCTGCCGCACCAGCAATCCAGCCGCCTGCTTTCTCGCCCATCTCGCTCGTTTACCCTGAAGAAGAAATATGGACACGCCTTCAAATCCGGGAATTCATCTATCAATTTGGTGAAGTGTGTCAATTGGAGCCTCGAGTGATATCAAGTTTGCAGAATGTACAAGGCGATTGGCGAATCAGACGACTCTCTGCGGTTCTCGTATGGCAAGCGCTTTGGATCATCGCCAACTTCTCGAGTGGCAGCACCATCACCAACAACAGCTCGATCAGTCCCGACATTCAACGCTTGGCTCGACAAAAGATGAACGATTGGGCAGCTTCTCTTGGCCTCACACGAACAGCATTCCCAGACACCAACGATCGACTGGAACGGGGCGGCGAACTCATATCAAAGAAAGGGATAACGTGCGACAAGTGGCAGGACGTGGCAGAGCTCTTGGCAATGGCGAACTTTACGAACATACCGATACCCACCGTCAACGCCGCCGTAGTGGATGCTTTGGATGTGGCAATGGACGACGACTCTTCCATGGACTTTGAAGACGAACAAGATACGATCGATTACCAAATCAGGACGTTTCGGGCTTTAAAAAGATCACCTCTGTCAACGCAAGAAGAACTGCACTTGGTGGAAATGCTATTCGATCTGGTGCTATTGGACGGAAGAGTACGACAACAGATCATGGATACAACAAAGAACCTGAAGGCTATGAAGGACTTTAAACTCGCTTTGGATCTTCAACGACGCCAACTCCACCTGAACGAGAAACTGACCATCACCACCCTCATGAATCACACAGACTCTGGCTCGGATATGCAGGCAACATCGGACCGATTGGACAAGGAAGAACTGGATGCTTTGGTGGCCACCATTCGATCTGATAAACGACTATCTCGACTGACGACTCCCTGGGATGAAAACGAATACTGGCTGTTCCACGATCTCTTGTCACCGCAACAACATATGGATGGCGTCGACAAACAACATTCTCGGGAATCCTATTGGGCACATGGTGTGATTATGATTGGAAGCTGCCCTACTCGGAAGGACGATGGTGGTGAAACACAAGATAAACAACAACAACAACAACAGCGGGCCTGGTGGTACCTGGAAGGCGTGGAAGATATGCGAAAACTTGCAAAATGGCTGACTGCATCTCTTTCTATTCAAAAAACCAAAGGTGCTATCGACAAGAACGCTCTGGACATTGCCGAAAATGATATCAAGCTCTTCCAGATTCAATTGGGACGACGCATGGAATACCTTGGACTATTGGACCGTGTCGCTTACTAGATTAGTTACTTTGCATAGTATAGTGGGCTTTATTCTTCTATGATCATTTGATTCACAGGGATTGCTTTAGATTGCTTGTAAATAGTTTCCCGTCGGAATTTGAAATAAACAACTGGGTTAGAATCTTTCGAGAAAGTCGCCTTTTTTTTTACCTTTTACCTTTCCTTATCACTCTTTCTTTCTTCATTCTATGGTTTTGGAAAGTAATGCATCTGCTCCATCACCTACACCATCAAGCACACTAAATTGTCCCAGCATGGCAACAACATGGACCAAGGATAATACTGACTCTGGCTTGTCTTCCCACCACGGACTCTCCTCTCGAAAACGCAAAATGGCGAACCACCAACTCCTGGACACTACCATGAACGAACAAGATGCTTCTTCCATGACTTGGGCCCGACCTTCTTCTCACGGTGACAGGCACTGCCATTATTCTGCAATGGGCCACGGCGGGTCTATATTTTGTGCTGACGATTCGCAAGACAACGAAGAACTGTATACCTCCTGTGCAAGTGGAAAACCAGAATGGGGGACGCAAATGCCAACTCTACCACCGTGTGACCTTGGATATCCAGCACATTCACCACTACAACATCCATCAGCCACAACAAACAACAATTCCATGACATGGCGTCCTGATACTCATAACTTGGAACAGCATGGTGGTGATACTTCTGCAACCCCTGCATACATAGATTGGCCCAGTGGTGGTGTACAGACGTTAGGCGGCTCGATCAAGGCGGAAACGACGACTGATGGCACGATGATATCGAACGATGACGGTCTTGCCTCAGATTATGCTTTGCACCATTATCAATGCTTGGACCATTCACTATACTCCGCTTGTGTCACCTCCCGGAACACAGATGCCTTAGCACCCTCTTGTTTGGCCTTATCTTCGTTGGAACAACACCAGCATCGTCCTACTTCTTCTTCAGCAGCAGCAAGCAACATGCAGCATACACAACCAAGGCGATACAGAAACAACCTTCAACACAATTATCGACCCACCAACCTTTCTCTGGATCTCAACAATTTGTCTCGGGCCCAGGATTCACCCACGACACCCTCTCTCTTCTCCCCTTCCTTTGGTCATGCTTTGGACGATATCACTATGATGGAGACAACCCCTGATGCTCTTCCCTCGCAAGATGGCTCACCCGTAGGTATCTCGTCCGTAGGCTCGGCTCAGCACCAAAGTCGGCACCAACTCACCAACGTCTTGTATCACACAGCTGCAACCAACATGGATGTCGGGACTATCTATCATCACCCTCACCCACCATCTCCAATATCATCCTCATCAGAGTCTCCCATGCCATACGAACCTACACTCTACATGGACAAGGCACAACCAGACTCAGGAACATATACCACCAACAATCGTCATCAGTCACACCGACGCCGATCATCCAACAACACGCTTTCCTCTGGCTCATCTGTCCCTGACTCTCTTGTTACTCCGAGGGGTCATGCAAAAATATCATCTCTAACGTCAGAATCGATATCACCAACTATCCTCTCTTGTGAACACCAACAACACTGTTCGCACATATCGCCTCTGTCATTGGAGCTTACATCGCACTATCCATCCTATGGTAACAGCTATTCCCACCCCGCTGCCTCATCAACATCACTCAACATACTGAAGGAGGAAGAAGAAGGTGCATCCATCATCAACGACAAGTGCCTGCTCAACGATCCTGACCCACACTCCTCGACTATGGCTCAGCACATTGACGCTTACCTGTCAAGTAAAGATGCAGTAAGCTCGGGTGAACTCACTGTGATGATCTCCACCAGCAAAGTGGCTCAGAAAAGTTATGGTACTGAAAAACGGTAAGAACACAACCCAATGCATCGACACGAATGACTTACTTATTTCGTTGTTATAGCTTCATCTGCCCGCCTCCTAGTGTGATTCTGATTGGGACAAATTGGTGGACTCTTGGTGATTCGGACGGCCATTCTGATATACTGCAACCGCCCGTTATACAAATCCAAATGTCGAACAAGTCGGCCCTGAATGATGTTGCCCCTTTCCCAGCAGACTGTATTGAATGGGCCACTCGATCGGGGACATGCTGGAACAACACAGACACCACCGAAACAGATGACCACGCTGAAGAAGGACCCGGCCAGGACGCTCGCTCATTTCGCACAAAGGAACCTATTATCTCTGGTCGATGTATCTCCAA
>LT553587.1:218186-233838 GCA_900079185.1 Absidia glauca
TATTCATGCATGAAATTAGGCTATGTGAAGAGGATCATCACAGTGGATGAATCTCAATTCTAATGGGATGTGCATGCTCGCACGGCCTTCCTGAGCAGACGGTTAAAGTTTCAAGACAGGTCATTCAGTAGGTTAATGGCGGTTCCACATCACAGGCTATCGCCATTCCCCCGCTTGAGTAGAGCCATGGGGTCCACATTTCAGCGTGGTTGGATCTCAATTCTAAAGTGATGGGCACGCTCGTACGGCTTTTCTGAGCGGACCGTTAAAGTTTCAAGATAGGTCATTCAGTAGGCTAATGACCGTTCACCATCACAGACCATCACCTTTCCCCCGCTTGAGTAGAGCCATGGGGTCCACATTTCAGCGTGGTTGAATCTCAATTCTAATGGGATGTGTTTGCTCGTACGGCCATCCTGAGCAGACGGTTAAAGTTTCAAGGCAGGTCATTCAGTAGGTTAATGGCGGTTCCACATCACAGGCTATCGCCATTCCCCCGCTTGAGTAGAGCCACGGGGTCCACATTTCAACGTGGTTGAATCTCAATTCTAATGGGATGTGCTTGCTCGTACGGCTTTCCTGAGTAGACCGTTAAAGTTTCAAGGCAGGTCATTCACCAGGCTAATGACCGTTCACCATCACAGACCATCACCTTTCCCCCGCTTGAGTAGAGCCCTGACCTCCACATTTCAAAGTGGTTGAATCTCAATTCTGATTGGACGGGCATGCTTGTACGGCTTTCCTGAGCAGACCGTTAAAGTTTCAAGGCAGGTCATTCACTAGGCTAATGACCGTTCACCATCGCAGGCTATCACCATTCCCCCGCTTGAGTAGAGCCATGGGGTCCACATTTCAGAGTGGTTGAATCTCAATTCTAATGGGATGTGCTTGCTCGTACGGCTTTCCTGAGTGGACCGTTAAAGTTTCAAGACAGGTCATTCAGTCGGCTAATGACCGTTCACCATCACAGGCTTTCACCATTCCCCCGCTTGAGTAGAGCCATGGATTCCACATTTCAGAGCGGTCGAATCTCGGTTCTATTGGGATGTGCATCCTCGTACGGCCTTCTTGAGTAGACCGTTAAAGTTTCAAGACAGGTCATTCAGTCGGCTAATGACCGTTCCACATCACAGGCCTTCACCATTCCCCCGCTTGAGTAGAGCCATGGGTCCCACATTTCAAACTGGTCGGGTCGCGATTCTAATGGGATGTGCATCCTCGTACGGCCCTCCTGAGTAGACCGTTAAAGTTTCGAGGCAGGTCATTCAGTCGGCTCATGACCGTTCACCATCACGGGCCTTCACCATTCCCCCGCTTGAGTAGAGCCATGGGCTCCACATTTCAGAGCGGTCGAATCTCAATTCTAATGGGATGTGCATCCTCGTACGGCCTTCCTGAGTAGACCGTTAAAGTTTCGAGGCAGGTCATTCATTGGGTTAATGACCGTTCCACATCACAGTCCTTCACCATTCCCCTGCTTGAGTATAGCCATGGGTCCCACATTTCAAACTGGTCGGGTCGCAATTCTAATAGGATGTGCATGCTCGTACGGACTTCCTGAGCAGACCGTTAAAGTTTCAAGATAGGTCATTCAGTAGATTAAATGACCCCATGATTATCTCGAAAAAAAGTTTTGGAAGCGGTTCTCAACTTTTTCTGGCGGAGTTTTTCAACAGGCTGAAAACCGACAAATGTCCATTCAGAATTCACAAATCCCGCTACAGCTGAACTGCGCGTTGCAATGAGGTCCCTTTTGGCAGACTGATGCTGATATGATATATGCTCATGTGCGTACCATTAGGACTCTGCTAGGCGCATTCTGAACTGAATTATAGTAGGAAAGGTCCCAGGGCCTAACCAAGCGGGGAGGCGAAGTTTCTGATGCTTCTTCCAAGTACAGGCACATTTGATTAGTGAGTTTTCTCTGTACAGATTGAACTGTCATGCATCACCAGATTCCTACCATTGGATCCTCCCGATGGTAAAATCTTGTCTGGATGGTTGAGCCATTTCTCATTCGTAGGCCTATACCTAGGCACGGCGGAGTTAGAAAAATGCCTATCAGTATGACTTTTTCCCAACGAATCCTTTCCTTTGCTTCTTGTTCCCCTCGTCATCACTTTTTTTTCCCTCGTCATTTAGATTGCTTCCCCTACCTCTCCCCGTCTTCCTCCATCCCCTCGAACGAAGGATTGAACAGAGGAAGGAAGGAACGAAGGAACGATTACTCTCCCCCTCCTCTCAGCATCTTGCTAATCTTGTGTTTTAGCATGACCAACGTTTTGTTTTCGACTTTTAGATCAGCTACGACGATGACGGCGACGATAACGAAGACGATGACGATGACGATAACGATGACGATGATGACGACTCGCCCACTGCTTTATATCACAAGATAAGGCTGGTTTAAAAGTTTTAAATATGAAAAACAGAGGGAGACCCGTAGAATTTTTTTTTCGTGCACTTACCTCATCCATAGTAGATTCCATAGCCATTGCACTGCTGAAATTCACTCTCCTCTGGCCTAATCCCAGTGTCCATCACAACTAATGCTTTTGAAACCGTTAATCTGCTCTCCCATCCTCCATTCCCAACGCCATTACACTACATTAGATACTCCATGGCAAGCCACTCCCGACCCTACACTTAGAAATATAGCTCAATTATAGTCTCATTCACTCAATAAAGCATACTTAAACTCATCCCCATTACGTTGTTCTTTTGCATAAGCTTCAGTGATATTGACTGGTATGTAGTGGTACAAACCACCCGGTGCGTCCCTTTGCCCACTACCACATACTCTTTTGGTATCGCCAACAAGTTCTCCCCTTTTTTATTCCGTGGCTCATTACACTAGATTAGTCCTTCCATGGCAAGTCCTACATATAGTCTAACCGTAGTCTCTTTCAGTGGATAAACACTACTTTGAGCCATGTCCATGGCCTCACTTTTTTCATTGCGTTCCTGCCCTCTTTGAAATTCTGGCATATATCGGTGCGACAAGTCTTGACTGATTGAAACACAGGGTGTGAAATCAAGTGGGTGGGCGGTGTTTGAACACATTTGACATTTTTAAGAAACTTTTTCGATTTCCTGCTGTAGATTTTTGTGACGAGTTGCCTTGTTTTTCAAAACCGATATGAACAACCCACCTTCAAATCTCACATGCACCAAGGTAAAGTTTATATCTATCGAAGGATACCAAATTGAAGTATGCCTGTGTCGAATGTGTCTGTGAACACTACGCAAAGCCCGAAAACAGCGATCGATTCCAGGGGCCCGAAAGTTGGCAAATTATCCATCAAAGCTCAACATATTTGGCACCATTCAGTAGATAAAAGTCACCCCTTTCTTCATGCAAAATTTGAAGTTAGGTTTGCTATTTCGTTTGCGAGAAGATTCATGTCCAACAAAAGGGGGCACTTCTCCTGGGAAATGGTTCATTCTTTTTTCCAATAAGGGGCGTTTGAAAATTTTGGCAACATTTTGTTTTTCTGACCTGGAGGATGCGAGGGACGCATCTTGCTAGTTGGAACAGAGTTCAAAAGACAAGTTAGTCAAGTCAAAAAGTGATGTTCGTTCATTCATACACTTGATACGGTGTGAAAACCCCCTTCTTGTACACAAAATCTAAGTGAAACCTGAACAGTAGCAACGGAATCTCAGTTCCTTCGCTAGAGTTTGGCCGTAGGAAACAAACGGTAGTCATGGAGATGGTTTTAAGTAATTTATATTGACTAAATGAGACTATTTTTTAGCTACAAGCGGGAGAGGAGGGTGTAAAAAGACATACAAAACTTCGAATGACTAACCTAGTGTAATAAGCTACGGATTAAATATAGGGAGGACAGTCTGTCAGTACCAAAAGTGCTAGTGTTAGTGGGCAAAGGGGAGTAGACATACGAGTAGTGATGTTTCACAGACAATGGCTAGGGATTCTACAATGGAAAAGTGAATGCACCTGAAAAAAAATTGTAAGGGGTTTGCTGATCTAGCCACATGTCGGCCAGCCCTACTGCCAGAGAGCCTATATCCGTTGCCATTCTGTTGAATCTATATGGGAAAAAAGGAGCAATGATGCAAAAGGCAAATGTTGGTGATGGGAAGACAAAGATGGACGAATCCTGAGAAGGAGACTTACCCCGCGTTCGTCATTCAAGGTTGTTGTATAGTTGGCGAGTCATTCGTAGTGCGGTGCTAATGTCGATGGAAAAAAAAGTGATGAAGAAGCAAAGAAGAAGCAAAAAAAGGATTGTTGGGAGAGGTAAATCTTTGTAGTCGGCGCGGGGTTTAAAATCCGGTGGGGCTGCATTTCACGACAAGAATGAAAAAGTAAAGGCCAAAAAAGGAAAATGCAACTCCACACCATCACATTTGCTATACCTGCACCTACACCGCCAATCCTTAATAGATAACTAGACCACTATGTATAGAGATGTATAACCATTCTTTATTCAAGCTAGACTATATCATATCAAAGATCGAATAGATCGCATTTAAGAGCGGCGGGACAAGGCGATCACGTTGGTCAATTCATCGATCTTCTTCTTGGAGCGAAGGAAGGTACCGAGCTACAAAAGAGACAAAAGGTTGAGTTCGTTTAGTCAAAACGTAGCGGATAGAGTGTATGAGTCTATGGTAGTAGGCACTTACTCTCTTCTTGGTGAGCTTCTTAGCACGCTTGTCCTTGGAGTTCTTGATCAATTCCATAACACGACGTTCGTAGGGAGCGAAACCAGCGACTTCACGGACGATGCTGCGAACGAAGGTGGTGCGCTTGGAAGAGGCCTACATTACAAAGAAGGACAATGTTAGTATACCTTTATCTGTTGTCACATGCCCTCTCCCTCTCTCATTTAAATGATCGCATTGATGCATGTTCTCCATTCGTCCCGATGAATTGAGTGCACTTTGCCATCCATCCACCCATCCATCCATCTATGTTATCCCTTCGCCCATTTCATCATGCTATCTTTGAGATTGCTTGAGTACAAATGACGATCCGATACGTTGATAGATGCCATCCATCCATCCATCCATCCATCCATCCATCCGTTTTTAAAATTCGATACGTACACCTTGGCGGTAAGAAGGCTTTTGCTTCAATTCACGGCGAGTGGTGATGTGGCCCTTGTTGAGACCAATGGCGAGACCAGACTTCTGTTGAGGAGCCATTTGTGGTTATAATAAGATTCGGAAGGAAGATTAGGCAAATATCCCAAAGAGACGACAGGATACCTCCCCCCCTCTTCACATCTAAAACTCCGACATTTTATTCAAACGCCGACGATTTTCTTTTGAGGGTGCATGATTTTTTTATTGTCACAAGTCTATAAGATGAATGCTAAGCTAGAAGATAGGGATACTAACAGTTATGATTCTACGTCTTTTGCGTGCTTGAATGCCACACCTTCTTCTACTTCTTTTTCTTTTCGCAGTTCATGGATATCCTTGGCATCGGCATCGTTAGTTGGTGTGTCGTCCACAGGTCCTTGATCATTGTCGCTATCATCGTCATCGCCGATTTCAAAGGGAGAGGTCGATCGGTCAGCATCTTTTACTTCGAGCCGAGGTTGTGATGATGGCTGTTCATCGCCAGGCGCTTGCGTCGGTTCAATTGGGGCTTCGGTCGGCGTCTGTGGTGTCGTTTCCCGAGATTTCGTGTAAAGTTCCTCGTACCTGGAAATCGCTGTCGTTAGCCGATCGTTCAATCCAAGAAGATCCACTAAGGTATATATATGATCAGTACCAAGTACTTGTTCCTGCCCTAATGATTGAGTACAGATACTTACCGAGCTTATCGCTTTCCATAAGCTGGGGGATGCTATTATTGAGATTCAGTAGCCCTTTTCTACATTGATGGTACACTTGCTATAACAGAAGAGTGAGTGACGGAGAAGGTAAAGGCGAACTTGTTCGAAACCCAACAACTTACTTTGATAATGTCGTCCGGATGCCAATCTCCATTCCCTTGCACTGCCAATTCTTCGGCCTGTAGCATTTCTTCCAATAGTTCCACCTGTCCGATCTCTGCATCAAAGTTGGTCTGGAGTTTTGGTCTTCGTGCAGGTCTTGATGGTGGTGGTGGTGGGGTGAATGATGTTGTTGATCGCATGTTTTCCTGTGAGTTGATGGACCGGATAGAGTTTGACCGTGAGTTTTTGCCTTTAGTAACTGCTTCTAATCGTTCTTGTAAGGTGAGTCTTGCTGTCGCTTGGGTTGTAGTGATGGTTGTGTGGGATGCATCGACAGAATGTAAGGAAGGAGTCCGGCTCGTATTTTCGTCACTAGCCTGGGCGTTTTTGGTGCATAGTCCAGCCATTTCGTTTTGTACTTTGATCATATCGCGGTCGTTCGTCTACAGGAGAATCATATTATAAATCAGATCAGTCTCTTTCAGTCTTTCCCTTTTCCTATTTTGCTTACAGGAATGCTCAGATCCAGGAATACAAGTGTCGAATTCAGTCGAAGCCCCGAAAGAAGAGCCATGAAGCCAGCCAAATCAATATCAGGGTTTCGGGAGAGGTCAAGCCTGGTTAGAGCAGTATTTTCAGGCAGGCATTCAGCCAACGCCACAGCCCCTGAATCACATAATAAGAAGAAGTTAGAGGTTAGATGGGTCATTTCATTCTCCAGGGCAGCATTTAACGTTCATGTCTTTACCTTCCGAGCCAATACCAGTGTCAGCTAGAGCCAAGTCAGATAAGGAGTGATTACAGTATAGCGATTGCTTCAACGAATTGACCTATCGGAGTTGGTACGGATGAGATATAGCACATGCCGTCCTGCGATATAATGTTTGCAACTTACACCTTCCAGCTGATGTCCAGCGCAAAGAGGATTCATGGATATATTGAGAGCTTCGAGCGACTGGTTATATTTCTAGAAAAGAGCAGTGCGTACAATGTCAGTCATCAGTTATCAGTCATCCTTCAGCGCTACCCTGTCTCTATACATACCAAAGATTCAGCTACAGATACACAACATTCAGCATCCAATTTGCAGTCCGCCATAGACAGAGACCGTAAGCTCTGGTTCCGCCTTAATGCTTGAGCAATATACTGTACCCCCAGTCGTAGATCATTGTTGTCCAGTACAAGATGCTGTAATTGACGGAGTTCGCCGGTGGTGTTGCCATCATCATCGTAGTTTCGTAGCATGACTCCTAAACAAATAGCGCCCTGTTGATTGATCCTGTTGGCCCGCAATGATAGATAAGATACCGAGGACTTTCGAATGGCATTGCCCAAGCTTTCAAGTTGTGGTTGTCGCAAGCTGCAGTTGTCCATGATCAGTCGGTTCAGTTTGGAAGAGTCGTTGGCTGCTGGTTTCGACGTCGAGGAGAGAGCCTGGGACATGTATTGCATGGCTTTTTTGTCAGGGGAGGTGCCGGAGAGGTCGAGGGTTTCAAGTGCAGCAGCCTATTTAAGAGACAAAAGATCAGGATCCATGGGCATTTCATCCACACACTTACATTCTTGATAAAAATAGAAATGTATTTGAAGCCGTTTGCTTGGATCTTCTTGTTATCGGTCAGGTCTAGGTGGCGTACATGATTCACTACAAGCAAGCTATGCAAAATGACTTTCAAAACCTATGAGGATGCGCATTATGCAAACGTTAGTGATTGCTGCATATGATGTAAGGGGTTAAATAGTTACCTCGTCCTCCAGTTGACAATTCCTTAGAGTGAGCTTCTCTAATCCAAAGTCCAGACATAACACATCCGCCAAAGGTTCAGCAGCACGTCGTGTCAGCACTTGGCATGATAGATCAATATGTGTCAAAATGGAAGCCTGTTGATGCGTCTATGGGATGGAAAGAGAGAAGAGCTGATGAATGGAGGTGTTCGAGCATAATGTACTGTTTCTCCTTCTTCTTACCAATAAAGATATCATGAAGGGCTCCAGAGCAGGTTCTTCTTTGTTTTTGCAAGCCATTTCATAGTATGATAGTATCTTGTCGGGAGTTGTCTTTATCGTGTGGCCAGTGGTATCAGTACTTTTGTTCCTATGACCAGTCAGTGTGTTGTCAGGATCATCATGGTTGGCAATGATAGTTGATGGAGGAGTGGATAAGGTATCGCTAGCGTTATTGGAATCGTTCTCATTATCGTCGTTCGGGATGGGTGCGTATGGATAGTATTCTGTTGTCATTTGTCGGACGGAGAATCGAACCCGTTTGAGTTCAGCAGCTGACAGCTCGTCTGGTTGAGTTTGAGCGGTGGTAGATGAAGTGTCCTTGTCTGTAGATACATCTGGAGGCGATTGCGGTGGCAGTGGTGAAGATGTGTTGATCAGTTTTCGAAAGTATCCAAAAGTTCGCTGCTGTGTTGTTGCTGATTGTGGTTGAGGAAGGGAATCGATAGAAGAGAGTCTAGTAAGCCAAGATGATGGTGATGATGTTGCTATGCGTTGCTTCAAGATGCTCTTAGTGGGTTTACAACCCGGATTATAAGTAAAGGGGGGATCAAGAGAAGTGTAAGAAGAAGACATGGACGAAAAACAACAAAAAGTAAAGAAGAGGGAAGAGGAAAGTGAAAAGAGGAAAATTGAAGTACAGCTTTTATGGTTTATTTTCATTCCCCGCCCAATTCCGCTTTTTTGTGCTGACAGTTTTTTTTGGTGGGAGAGCACGTTTCCATGCATCGTACAAAGCACACACTCTTGTTTTTGTTGCCCAATCATCATCACCATCATCATCTGTATCAGAGGTGGACACACTCGACCTCAGTCATCAGCTGTGGATGAACAGTAATGCAAGGAAGGCAGGTTGGTTGACAGTACTAGGTAATGAGTCCCTTGTGACAAGAACTTCCCTTATTCCCAAGTTGTGTTACTAACATATATAAAATGGCTCCATGGCACTATTATTGGCTGCTTATTATGATGGAGTCTGATCAAAGCATAAAGCTTTGTAACTCTGCAGTGTGCATCAAAACACCCAGGAACGAATCGAAGAATTTAATCTCCGCCCGCTGCTATATTCTCAGGTTGAAACGTAATTCACACTTTTCCTTTTCTTCCCTCTTTTTTTATCATCTCTCTTGAATCAACTTCAATTCTGTTTATGATAATACTTGTCTTTGTGCCCCTTTGACCTTACACCTACCTACTTTACGACTACTCACTCATCAGCATACCTTGAAGAGGGACTACTTTTATCAATCTGACCATGTATACTAAAAACAACAACAGCAGCAATGGTGGGAATGCAGTGAATGGGTTTCTCAACAATACCAATTCCACAGGCAGCCCCAGAAGCAACAACATTGGAGTGAATGGATACAGCGAACAAGATTGGAACGATGAATACAACAACAATGGCAACGAACAAGGAACGTACATGGCATCCACCAACAACTTGAACCTCGCCAATGCCGTGTCTCTTCTCAGCATCTCTCACGGTAGTCCAGCTCTCAGCGACCACCACACACAATCAAGACAGGCGTCCTCCCCTCATTATCATGCCAGAATGGCGGCGGCTGTGGCTCGTAGTCAGCTCTCTTCTCCATCTCGCAAGACAACAACAGCAGTGACAGCAGCAGCAACAGGTGGAGGAGCGGCAACAACAACAACAACAACAACACTGGTGGAGGTAAAGAAGAATGGTTTCTCCTCCGAGGACGACAGAAGCAACACTAGCACGGGTGATTCCAACAAAGGGGAACAACTTTGGACTATACTCGATATGGGTGGGTTAGGACTCAAGCATCTCTCGACACAATTATTCCGTTACGAGTTTCTGACGACCATCTACTTGAACCACAACCAATTGGCCTACTTACCACCCGATATTGCAAATCTCCGTCACTTATCCAAACTGGACTGCTCTGGAAACAACATCTCGGCTCTCCCTACGACTATTGGCCAGCTCGTCTCCTTAAAACAACTATTGGTCTATGATAATCAACTCGTGACGCTTCCTAATGAAGTTGGCATGCTCTATCAACTCGAAACTCTGGGCTGGGAAGGAAATCCATTACAAAATGATTTGCAGGCGCTCTTGTTGAGTGAAGGAACTCATGGCCTTATTAACTCTCTTCGTGAACATGTGCCAGGTAAGGGATGATCAAAGGGCAGAGTCGAAGGGAAATCAGAAAAGACTCATCAGATGCATATCTTTTTCTTTCTTCCTGTCAAGTTGGGGCGCCACCACCTTCAAGAGAATGGATTACTATTGAAGAAACGAATGATGCACACGACACAGAAAACGACGGTAAGGGCAAAATCAGGGACACACAGCCCATGCTAACCCTTTTTTTTTTTCCACGGATCGTAGATCGATTCACTGTCTTGTCCTACAACATCCTATGCCCAAGATATGTCAACAGTCAAAAACATGGATATGCACCTGCTTGGGCTCTGGAATGGGACTATAGAAAAGAGATGATCCTCAATGAAATCACCGACATCGATGCTGATATCATCTGCTTACAAGAAGTGGCTCGAGACGACTACGATAACATCCTTGTCCCTTATCTCAAGACACATGGTGGTTTTGATGGCTTGTTTGAAACGAAATCGAGGGCAAAGACCATGGCGGAAAGCGAACGCAAATGGGTGGATGGCTGTGCGACTTTTTACAAATCATCAAGGTAATGGGGAAAATCAAGGGGAAGGGACATGGTCAGAACACCTAGTACTCACATCCAGGGGTTGGTTGCCATAGATACAAACTGGTCGATCATCTTTTGGTGGAATTCAACAAAAAGGGTCTCGAAAGGCCCGACTTCAAGGCTTCCAAGGATACGTACAATCGACTGATGCCCAAAGACAACATTGCAGTGATCAGCTTATTGGAAGACACTCAAACGAAGAACCAGTTGCTAGTGGCGAACTCACAGATCTATTGGGACCCTGCTTTCTCGGACGTCAAACTGGTACAAATCGGGATTATGATCGACGAAATCTGCCAATTCGCCTCAAGCACCATTCTCGACAACAACGACAGCACTCCTCGCCGGTACACATCCCTGCCAATGATACCAATGTTGATCTGTGGTGATCTCAACTCGGAACCCAACTCTGGTGTGTATGAATATCTCACAAAAGGATCGCTTCAGCATGATCATGGCGAATTTAGGCAGTGTCAATATGGGGCGTATACATCAACAGGGCTGCGACACAATCTGTCTTTGAAAAGTGGTTATAGCTCTATCGGTGAACTGGCTTTTACGAACTGGACTCCCGATTACAAAGGTGCATTGGACTATATCTTTTACTCATCAAAAACTTTGGAAGCGGTCTCTTTACTTGGTCCCTTGGATCCTGATTACATGACCAAAGTCGTTGGCTTGCCAAACCCGCACTTCCCATCTGAGTAAGTCCCAGCATAAGCAAAGCATACAGGATCTGATCTACTACTAACGTTTTACTTCCCTAGTCATATCCCAGTTGTCACTGAATTCAAGTTTAAGCGACAAACTGACACCAAGAAACAAGAAGCAAGATACCCTTCCCATCATAGTTTACATAGTAATAGTCATAGATACTCAAAAAACCAATAAAACCTTCCTTTTTACTCAACATGATTCCATCGACATGAGAGACCGGGTTGTGCCTGGCGACTTTTTGTCAATGCACGCCATCATTCAATAACAAATGTCGCAATAGACAGCAAAAAAATAGTGTCATTTCAGATATCTAAACAGACAAGCAACTTTATTTATGATCATACTGTAATCAACTAAGAGTGTAGGGGAGGGGATGAATCTAGTCGAGGGAGGGGCGTAGATTACTGTTGACAGGCCTTTGTTGCGTCGGAGCTAATCCATCCGTCGTGGATACGTACAAGTTGAGGTATAATTCTATCTTCTATTTCTACATGGTTGGCGAGATCTTCTTGGGAGAGAGAGATGACTTGTTGTGAGGTTTGGGTGATGACGGTGACAGTTTGTTTCCGAGTATGCAGCATATTGGCGACGACGACTTGATGACCATACCGGGTGAGAGCTTGTCGTGCCTTTGGGACCAACAGATTGTCATCGGTTTCCAGCTTGAAAGATACAATCAACCCTTTGCTTGCCCACACACTGACCAGAGGGGTTAGGAATTTGGGTACTTGATCCAGAGTCAACGTCAATGCACCACCGGCTGATTGGATCTTGTGTTCGTGCTGTCAAAATACAAGGAAGGGTGAGTGATGCTTCATTTCGTTATCTATGTCCCTTACGTACCATCTTTTGTGAAGGAATGAAAAAGTCACTGACTGCTGCTGCCAAGTAGTACATGACCCGCTCTTGAAGCCGCGCCAAGATCCGAGTGCCACTTTTCAACTTGAATAGATAATCAGAGAGCGCAACAAAGTCCAGGAAGAGTAGGCGGTTGCTTTCGGTAGCCGCACGATACTTTGACAACACATCCTTCATCTTGTTACCATACTGAGAATCCACTATTGTCACACACACACACACAGAGAGAGAGAGAGAAAGTGTCAATCATGCGTCGGTCATAGACACCGTGTCCCCCCACTTACCAGCAATCGTATCGTCATCCTTTTGTACCAAGTAGTCCAAGAAACCCATAGAAGCGTTGTGAGTGTAATGGCGATGGAAAGGTTGCAGACTGAATTGACGATGCATAAACACCACGGCATAACCGGCATCCAAAAAGTACTCGGCAGAGCAAGCACCACGATGGCCATTACTAAAGTTATCGATAAACCGGACGGTTTGGTTCTCCAAAGGCACCGTTGTCCCGCCGCTCTATTATCCAGACAAACACATGAGTCCCATGCAAGGAGGTACAAACAAAACGTGGTTTCCTTCTTACCGTGATAAAGACAAGACGTGTGTTCTTTTCTTGATGATAGTCCACGAATGCCGTCAGTTTGGATTCAAAGTCTGCGAGGTTGCTAGGTGGAGTGTTGAGTTCGAAAAAGACATCAGGATCAATCACCCCTTGTCCATTGTCGAGTAATTGCTGATCGGCGGTTGGCATTTGGTAAGTTTGTTGAATGGGTTCCATGTGGGGTAAAGGGAGCGAAAGAGAGGCGGTGGGAAATTGGTTAGGCCAACCTTTTCCAGATAATGAAAAAAATGACTCAGCAAGCCCGCCGCCGTCGGGGTTTGAAATGGACCACTCGCCGCCCCTGTCAAGGGTTCGAGGCATGATGTGTAGGGCAGATCTGCATCAATCATCATCCATCAAAAAGAAAAGAAGCTATTGAATCTAAAAAACGTTGTCTGGTTGATATAGACTTTCGGTAAAACCATTGTAGATGATGCAATAATCGAAGTGAGAGACGACATGGTGTGTACCAGTCAACCGATCGATAGAGCTTTATCGTTGGCTGTTCGGAGCCGCCCTGATCGGGGTTTGAAATAAGCTTATCCGTCGTGGCTTGCTCCAGTGTTCCCCGAAAAAATGGAGTTCAAATAAGTTTGAGTCCCTCTTTTTTCTTCTTTTCCCTTTCTTTCTCCTCTTATCATTTAAACTTTTCTGCTCTTCTATTCTTCTACTTTATTACTTCATCTCCTCCTGTCTGCATTGATATGTCATGATAGATCTTACCTTTAACAACGACAAGACTTATTCCAGCACCGATGACATTCTCTTCGATGCTTCTCAGGTACTATTGGCCGAAGCTAAAGCCTTACAAGCATGTGCTGCACGACTTGAACAACACGCAGCCTCTCGCCAAGGTTACGAACGGGCGATCCAGCTCATGTTCAAGGCACTCGACGCTGGCGGCAAGGTAGTGGTGACAGGGGTGGGCAAATCCGGCAAAATTGGCGAAAAGATAGTGGCGACGATGCTCTCGACAGGCACCTCTGCCACCTTCCTCCATCCTGTGGAAGCTCTGCATGGCGATCTTGGCGTGGTCCAAGCCAACGATGTGGTTCTGGCTCTCTCCTTCTCTGGAAATACCGAAGAATTATTGGCCCTCGTCCCTAGTATCAAACATCGACAGGTGCCTATGATTGGACTTGGTGGTCATTCGAAAAGCAAGCTGGCCAAGGAATGTGAAGCCTGGCTGGATGGATACGTTGCTGATGAAGCCGGTGGTCTGATCCTTCCTGCGCCTACCAGCTCAACTACATTGGCACTCGCTTTAGGAGATGCGCTGGCCCTGTCTCTGGCAAAACTTCGATCCTTCTCGACTGATGGCTTTGCACTCAATCATCCAGGGGGCTCTTTGGGCAGACGGCTCTTACTCAAGGTATCCGATCGTATGATGGCTCCCTCCATGGCTGGTTCTGTATCTAGCCGTGCCTCTTTGGACGTGGTGATCATGGAAATGACAAGGCATCCCAAGGCATCTGGTGTGGTCGTGGTGGAAACGAATCCCAACGATCTTATGACTCTCACTCCTCCTTCTTCAACAACCTCTTCTGAAAACGATGACGATGATGACGATCTTAATGGACAGGTGCTCGGCGTTATCACCTCTGGCGACATCCAGCGCATCCTGAAGTCTTCTGGAAAGGATGGCGGCATTTTTAACATCCGGGCCGCCGATATCATGACAAGGGACCCAATCACATGCTTTGAATCCACTCTCGCCTTGGATGCGCTACATTTGATGACCGACAAATCTCCTACTGATGAATCTTTACCCTTATTACCCGTCATCTCTAAACGTGGACAGTGGCAAGGCGTCGTCACTTTGAAAGACCTGCAAGAGCTTTTCTAAGTGCCTGTCCTCCCTTACCCTTCCTTGTTTGTATATAGTTTATAGTTATCTTCTTATCACTACATGTATTTTATCACTACTGTTAGTCCATATTCCCTCTCTCTTCTTTTGAACCTCTTCCTGCCTTGATCAGCACTCTTACACTATGTTATATTTGACGTTTACAATAAAATACACTGTCATTAGCTTTGTTCGATGATTCAATGTGAACAAACCCATTATGCCCAAAGATAGGACGATGAAGTGTGTAGTCATGGAAGGCGGGCTTTCATCACTGGGATAACAGTCTGTGTTTTAGTAGTCATTGACAATCTCTTTATCTTTATCTTTTGATCAGTTAGGAATGGTATACAGTTGATTAGGGGAATGATTACGATCAATGCCATATTAGGGGAACCTTGCACGCAGGGCATCTCCTGAATTTTGCGGGGGAGTGGCGGAGTTGGCAAATGCTATAAGTCTCCACTTTTTCCACAAATCTTATTGATTTTCACTTCTTCCTTCCTTCCACATCATCTTTTTCATACTATCAGTTTTGCCATGGCACCCTCTCTGACACGAACTATGCAGTACGAACCTTCACATTTTAAACCCCGATTTGGCTATAATAACTTTTTTTTCCCGTCCTTCACTTTTGCTCCTTCTTCCCCTCGTCATCACTTTTTTGCCGCATTGTCATTTTTTTTTACTCCACGACGACAAACGAACGAACGAACGAGCGAATGAACGAACAAACGGTAACTCTTCCCTTCTCACGTTATGTTCATCTTTTGCCTACCATTACTAACTTTTTGCCTTTTGCATCCCCTTTTGCATCGTTCCTCTTTCTTTTGGCACTAGATCGGCTACAACGATGACGACGACGATAGAGACGACGACGACGCTAATGCCGACTCCACCACTGCACCATGTCGCCCAAAAAGGCTCTTTTTAAAATTTTCAAATGTAAAAAACATGGGGAAACCCTTGAATTTTTTTTTCTTCTGCACTCATCTTGTCCATAGTAGATTCCCTA
>LT553587.1:247681-269273 GCA_900079185.1 Absidia glauca
TCTCAACTTTCATTATTTGTTGCGAGTTCCCCTGTTTCTCAAAACCAAGATGAATAACCCTACTTCAAATTTTGCATGGCGTAAAGGACATTTCATATCTATCGAATGATATTGAGAACAGAGTACTTAAGTACTGCATACGTCCGTTAACACTACACAAAGCCCTAAAACAGCGACTGATTGGAATGCACTTGAGCTCATCACTTCATCCACCAAACCAAATATCCTTTGCATCATTCCGTAGAAAAGAAGCATTGCTGCGTTCATGTAAAATTTGAGGTGAAGTTTACTATCTCTTTCAAGAGAAAATAGATGACCAACAAAAAGGGACACTTTTCATGGGGGGAATGCTACAGTCAGAACCACCGGGACAGAACCAATCTGTGTATGCTGAATTTAGCGGACAATAAGGACTGATATGGCGGGGACTCTCTATGTCCCTGACTTGAGTCCCGGGCATACATAGCTGGGACTCAATTCGAAATGAAGATAAAACCGCCCCGCCAAGCACGGGAATGGTCTTACTTTTCTCATCGGGAATCGATTGGCAAGGCCTCTCTTCTCCTGGTATTAGGTCCAACAAAAACACACATATCAATTGCGGCTCATCAGCTCGTATGGCGGGTAACGTGTGTGCGAACGTGGATCAAATACGACACCCAGGCCGATGGAACAACACAACGATAAACGGCACATATCTCACCAGCCTTCCAAGAGAATTAGTGCAATTAATGGCAGGCTTCCTCACATGGTGGATTCTTTTATATTGCACGTGCCGCCCTTGACCCACCTACCAGCCTCTGCAAGAAGTTGTTCCCGGCGATCGGCGAATGACATGACCGACTGGCGACGAAAGAACTCCGTCCTGGCGATCCTATTCAACCTACCGTCGCTAAAAATGCATTTGTACAGGTGGTCATGATGTTCAGGAAGACGTTTATACAGGACTCGGTGCTCATGATGGATTTCCACCCCTGCTATCCCATTTGGCAACATTCAATCTTCTCTGATCCAGCCTATTTGTCATTCAAGAGGTAAGTCCACATCATAGCATAAGAGTGCAGTAGCATGCTCGCTTTGATATGTTAGGGATGTGCTGCAATTTAAAGCTCAGGAAGACGATCCTGCCCACACACTCCTCCAACAATGTGTGCCTATGCACTGGATTTCAAACCCCGATTTGATTTGGCTACAAGAACTTTATTTTCGCCCGTCCTTACTTTTGCTCCTTCTTCCCCTCGTCATCACTTTTTTTACCGCATTGTCATTAATTTTTACCCCACTACGACAAACGAACGAACGAACGAGCGAACGAACGAACGAACGGTAAGTCTTCTCTTCTCACGTCATTTTCATCTTTTGCATACCATTACTAACTTTTTGCCTTTTGCATCGTTCCTCTTTCTTTTGACACTAGATCGGTTACGACGATGACGACGGCAATAGGGACTACGACGATGCTAATGACGACTCCACCACTGCTTCATGTCGCCCAAAAAGGCTCTTTTTAAAATTTTCAAATGTAAAAAACATGGGGAAACCCTCGCAATTTTTTTTTAGGTACACTCCCATTCCATTGTAGAATCTCGTAGTCCAAGTTACTAATAAAAGTATACCAATCCTTTGCCCATACCCTTCCGCTACTATCAGTGATATTTTTACACAGCTTGTCCGTTTTTGTCCACCTCCATTTGCTTACTTTTTACAGTAGTTTAGTCATTCTCACTACAATAGCTTGTTGCCATTAGACATTAGCTTAACTACGACCCCAAACATAGCCTGTACAATAGCCCTTCAGTCCTATCCCATCAATAAAGCCTACTTGAATCATCCTACGAAAGACGTTTCTCAAATCCATAACCATGACATTGTTTCATGAAGACTTCGGCCTGCTATCTTGACCCTAACACCAACTCTGCCCCTGCGCAATCCTATTCAAACGCCGTCTTTCCAATTTGCCCCTGCGCGTTGCCTCTGCGCGGAGAATTCCCCCTTATGCGCACGGTAATCTGAAAGTCGGAGTTTCACAACCCCTTTTTGCAGGAAAAAAGAAATGCTTATACTTTTGGAAAGAGTTTACGAAACGAGGCAAAACAAGAGTTTATCGATCTACGTGCAAAAAAACTATGTGTAAGCATTTGGTCTATCGGTTCGAGTGAGATAGCCTAGGGTTTTAAGACGAGACCCAACTAGTGCGACGACAATGAGAGAGAATTGGTTGACTACGTCAAAAATTTCAGTGACAGTGGGTGATGAGGGATGTTAAAGAGATAAGGTTCGTCAACAATGCATTCACTATAGAATCTACTACGCCTCTTTGCCATACATTTCTGAAGTTTTCAATGTTCAGGGGTAAGTCCGACAGGTTTTTATTAAAAGTGGAGAGGTGAGGTACAACATCAAGGCTTCGACTATTTCAAAAAGGGACAAACTAAAGTATACTAGTACATGCAACAGCGGCAGGTGATGATTATGGGTTCAGTTCCTGATGGGACCACTTGTTGTCTTTGACCGACAAAGAAAACAGCTATGTAGAGATAAAGTTAGCATAACAGGTATGATTTTCGTACATGGTCACCGACTTACATTTCGTTTGGGTGGAAATGGACTGTAATCAAAGTGCTCGACTTCAGTGATCTTGTATACCAGTAGACAGTAGTTATCCATAGCAATATCATGTACCACCTTGAGTTTATCGTTCTTTCCTTGTCCAAGGCCGAATAGGCCAGCGCCACCAGCACCATCAGCACCAAAATGAGATAAGGATTGACAACCAAAAGAAGGGCTATCTGCACGTGGACAATCACCACGCGATGGCCATGTAAAAGTCGCACGGGCCTTGTCAGATAATGATTTCCAGTGCTGTTTCCGTTCCTTTTCCCAAAAGTCGGAAGCCTTCAGGTCGCCACTGCTGGAAGTCTTTGGAGGTGGGAATCGTGTGACTTGAAGAGGGGAGGATGCGATGTAGAATTTGCCACGGAACTTGAAGTACTCCTTGGATTTCGGCATGGTCCTACGTTTTCAAGCTAATTGGTTAATATTTCTGTGTCACACTTTGATGAGGGTCTGTATCTACTGAGCTTACCAGCATAGCCGAGCATTAGGATCAGACTTTATGTCCCCCATTAAGGTATCATTAAGTGCAATGTGGAAGACAATAAACCGTTCATCATCTTCTACAAACGACTGGAATTGAAGACAGTGCATCGATACATCACCAGACCTTTTGATGTTGGACATTGACAGGAATACTAGGAGAGAAAGATAGTGAGCTGGACCTGGTTCAGGCGTTCCATCAATGAGTCACTCTTACCTGGATCATCACTATAAAGAAAGTTCCTGTTATAGCTTTTCTTTAGCATATCATACCAAGGGGTCCTTGTAGTACTGGTAGATACGGTAGGTGAAGTGGGCGAGACAGGGGATGACAGAGAAGCCATGATTGAGAGGGAAAGAAAAGGAGGTGAAATAGTTCGTTGGTGATCTTTTGTCGAGATGTAAACCCCGCTTTCAAACCCCGCTCTTTTTTTTGGATGTCCTGCCCGCCCACCCCCTTCTTCACTTCTTCCTTTCTTTCTTTCCTTCCAACTTGAAAAATGGCCAATCAGCCTTCACGGCAATCCGCTAGGTAACGTTTTATAATTAGGATAGAGTAAGTTTGTCTTGCATGTTTACTGATTACTACTTGTTCCCTGTGGTCGTGTGTGCTCCTTCAGACCAGCGGCCTCTTCCACTTCTATTAGTTCTCCTGGAAAGAATCAAACTCAAGCCATGAACTCTTCTGCATCTTTGGCAAATCATACGTTCCAGCTACCGCCATTGCCGTCTTCTGCTGCACCTTCAAGTTACTCTCTCCAAACTAGCGGTGTTACAACTTACCAATCTCCACTTGCAACCCCACCTTTACCTCTTCCGCCACAACCATCAACAGTCCAATCAAGTGCTGGTCCCAACGTGCAATCAAGTGAAGCTGCAGCCATTCCATTATCCAAGTCTTTGAACAACAACAAGGTCCACTCTGAAGAGAAACCAAGAACCCAGCCAAAGTCACCACAAGTTCCCACGCGCCAGCCAACAGCATACGCGGAGTCTGTCCACACTTCAACAGTAACAGTGCCGACGCCCCTCACAGCAACAACGACAACAACAACAGATGAAGCAAAGACGACAGGCACAGCAGAAACTACTGGATATAGACCTCTCAATGTAAAAGATGCTCTTTCTTATCTGGATCAAGTCAAAATTCGATTTGGTGACCGCCCTGACGTCTACAACAGATTCCTTGATATCATGAAGGAATTCAAAAGCCAAAAGTAACTCCGAAAAGTAACAACAAAGTACAGGAATAGGATGTGTACTCACATTTATGCTTTGATCATAATAGTATCGATACACCTGGTGTCATTGAACGTGTGTCCACTTTATTCCAAGGCAACCCCTCTTTGATTTCTGGCTTCAATACTTTCTTACCTCCCGGCTACCACATTGAGTGCTCGACCGACCCTTCAGATCCCGACATGATCCGTGTCACTACGCCTTCTGGAACCATATCCTCATCCACCTCGAAACGCTCCTATCTCCATCATCATCCTTTAACAACAATCGAATCAACCCCAGTGACACCACCTCCATTACAGCGTGCCTCTTATTTCGCAAAGACACCTTCCTCTTCCTCTTCCTCATCGCCTAGGGTGCCGCATGATCAGCAACATCAACAGCAGCAAATGCATTATTCCCACCCTATGTATCATTATGCACATCATCCGCCATTACCATCACATCCGCCAACTCCATCACATCCACCACCACCATCACATCCACCACCACCATCACATCCACCACCACCATCACATCCACCGCCATTATCTCATCCACACTACCATCCAATGCCTACACTGGCACAACAACAACAGCAGCAGCAACTACAGCAACAACAACAGCAGCAGCAACAACAGCAACAGCAACAGAATTATCAGCTTCCACTTTATCAGCAATCTCCACCTCTTTTGCTGAATCTGCCAGCTTCTCACCCATCTGCGCCAGCATTGCCACACCAACCCTCCCAAGATACTCAACCACCACTACAAATGGAGATTTCCCAAACTAATGACCAGCAGCCAGTCGACATCAAGCGTCCAACTCTCGACTTTAACAATGCCATCAACTACGTAAACAAGATCAAGGTAATGTAGATCAAACCGACACTATAGTGCCTGACTAACGTATGTTGTTCTAGAACCGATTTATCAACAACCCTGATGTATACAAGCAGTTCTTGGAGGTGCTACAAACATACCAAAAAGAAGAACAAAGGATCGAAGATGTCTATACTCACGTGCAACGTCTCTTCCATGGCCACACCGACTTATTGAACGAATTCCAACAATTCTTACCTGAAGTCAGTCAACGTAAGTATGGACTCCAGAGAGGGTGAAGGAGGGGTACTAATGTCCACTATAAAGTGAATAGGAACAAGAGGTCTTTGGTCGATTCAGGAACATCCTCCTTTTTACCTAGTGGCAAGAAAAAACGTGGTTTGGTAAGTGATGCATAGATAGAGGAAGAGGGAAAATGTATGTATCAAACGCTAACACTCCTCTTGCATGCAGCAGAACAGAAAATCCAAACAAGGATTGGAGATGGCGTTGTCCGACGGCGACTGGTATGGCAGACAAGTTAACTACATGGCAAGGCAATGCTTCGACCGTAACAATCCAACAGTGTCAAATGATGAAGTGGAGCTCTTTGAACACATCCGCAAACACATTGGCAACAAACCATCTTACGAAGTCTTCCTCAAGCTACTGAACCTTTACTCACAGGATATCATTGACCTGGATATTTTGATGGAGCGCGTGCATGCATTCTTGGGCAACAAACCGAAACTTTTGGACTGGTTCAAGTCGGTGGTGGGCTATGGGTCTGACTCTTATTCGCCTCCTCGCTCTGGCACCCTCGAAGTAAAAGCGGCGTTGGCCAGCATGATCCCAAAACCTGATCTCATCAATTGTAGCACTGTCCCGGAAAGCCCAAGCTATAGACTGGTACCAAAAGACGTAAGCATGGAAATAAGTGAAAATAGCTCTTTGATTGCAATTGACTAATGGGATTTGATCTTAGTGGCAGCATCAGTCCTGCTCTGGTCGTGATAGTCTTTGCTGGGAGGTGCTCAACGATACTTATGCATCTCATCCTATTTGGGCAAGCGAAGAAAGTGGATTTACGGCGTCCAGAAAGAATCCATATGAAGAGGCTATGCATAGGTGTGAAGAAGAAAGGTAAGACATTGAAAGAAGCGGAATGCGGAGTTTGAAAAACTAATTTTGCATGATTTGCTTTTTCAGGTACGACTATGACCTCAACATTGATGCAAATCTAAATTGTATTGCCTTATTGGAGCCTATTGTCAAAAACCTTGAAACCATGTCACCTGAAGAACAAGAAGCTCTCACTCTATCTCCTGGACTGGGTGGGCAATCGACATCCATTTACGAACGAATCATTAAGAAGATCTATGGTGTGGAACGGGGTCGCGAAGTCATCCAATTACTGCTCTCTGATCCTGCTCGTGTGGCTCCACTTGTGATGAAACGCTTGAAGCAAAAGTACGAAGAGTGGACAAAAGCACAGGTAAGGAATGGCAATCTTATTGAATAGGGCATGTACTGACTCGTTTATTCCGTATGCTTAGCACGAATGGAACAAGGTGTGGCGAGAGATCGACGAAAAGAACTACTATAAATCATTCGACTACCAAGGTCTCACATTCAAATCGGCAGAACGCAAAACGCTCACAACTCGATACTTGCTCAACGAAATCGAAAGGATATACCACCATGACGAAGATACCGAAGAACAGGACAAGAAAAGACGCAAGACAGACTCAAAGAAGAAAGCATCTACTATTATGGAAACCATGGCTGGAACTTTGGGGCTAAACTTTGTACTCGGCGATTCTGGCTTATTCAAGGATATCTCGCTATTGATCTTCTCGTACATGGAGCACCAGCATGGATTCGGCAAAACGGACCGTGACAAGGTGCAGCACTTCATCAAAACTCTCATCCCAAGCTTTTTCATCTTCGACAATGCGATTCCCTCAGATTGCAATGGCAGCGACACCGAAATACACTACTCCTACTTCGCCACCAACAACAAAACTACCAACAACAACAGCGAAGACAGCAGCAGCAGCAACAGCAGCAGCGGGAACGACAGAGGATCAAGAAACAACAATAGCAACCCTGCTAGCAATGATTATGAAGAAGACCATGATGACGACAATGACAGCAACTCCTTATCCTCTCACTCTGATGGTTATTCTGAAACTGGGCGACGACATTATGGACAAGAAAAGGCCAACGGGAAGCATCAAAAACAGCAGGCACCACAGCGGCAATCATCACGGCCTTCCTCTCGGACCAGATCAGCAACATCTTTTCAGTCGCAAGCGGAAACAGCGGTAAACGACAGCCCTGATAGTGATAAAGATAAATCTAGCCAGCAGATTAGCTATCCTTTATCCCCATCAACACCTTCCTCACCTGTATCAGATATGATCTCCTCTCAGTCGACCATCAGAGATCGGCACACTTCAACACAACATCAGCAGCACTTCATGATCGCTGCAGCAATCACAGCACCAAGATTTTACAAAAGAAATAGCAACTGTCTTTTCGGTAACACCAATCTATACTGCTTTTTCCGGCTCTTCGAAGTAAGTTCGGTTGTATATCACGGTGCCCCTCTCTAACGCCCTTTCCAGATTCTATATAGCCGACTCTTCAAAATAAAGCAACTGGACCACAAGATGCAACTGGATAAGAAGCGGAGGCTGCCGAACCCTGTGGCGGATAAACTTGGACTCAGAAGCACTCGATTTGACGGTAAGAGAGAATGAATTGCGTTCCAATTGACTGATCTCCTCTTGTCTGACTAGGTATTGATGTGTCTCAGGGGCGCTACAATGCTCTTTTGAAACAAACCCATCGACTCTTTAGTGGCGATATGGATGCGACTGTGTATGAGGAGAACATACGGTACCTGTTTACAACCGAATCCTACATTCTATCCACAGTGGATAAGCTAGTCCACGCCATTGTCAAACAGGTAACAGGCGTAGAAGGCAGTAAGAGTAGGTGGTAACAAAATTTTGTTTGATAGATCCAAACTCTGGCTGGTGACGAAAAGTCAATGGAACTAATACAGTTGTACCAAGATAATCAAGATGCTCCTCCTGCAGCTACTTTTAAACCTCTTTCTGTGTACCGGGATCAGGCTGCGCAGATCATTGGTCAACACGATTACCTGTTTAAACTCAATTTTGTAAGTCAAAAAGGTTGTTCGACATCCCAAATCATACTAACCCACACTTTTTCTTCAGGGCATCAACAACAAGCACTTATCAATCCACTTGCAAGGCCAAGAAAGTGATCCTGGGCATGATGATGAACATGAAGACTATCTGACAAGGTTTATGGACTGGACAAAAGACACACAAGGAACAATGGTTACGCCAGTGTCCAAATCAAGCTTGAAGAGGTAAATAAAAAAAGATGGATAGGCTCTTGTGATCATTTCTCATTTTTCATTTCCCTGTCGTCACCTAGGAACATTCAATTGGGCATCAGAGACACGGATAACGTGATCGTGGACGGTACATTGCAATATTGCATCAGCTATGACACCTACCGACTTTTATTCGAACCAGGCACCGAAGATCGACTTTACCATCTACCCTCTAATACCAAGCATACCTCTTCAACACATGGATACCAAG
The DNA here is from genome assembly GCA_900079185.1 of Absidia glauca. Classification (NCBI taxonomy): domain Eukaryota; kingdom Fungi; phylum Mucoromycota; class Mucoromycetes; order Mucorales; family Cunninghamellaceae; genus Absidia; species Absidia glauca. Next base: position 256,461 of record LT553587.1, read on the forward strand.
AACAAGAACACCAAGCGGATGAACTGCGAATTGGAAAAGACGGACAAGGCCTATAGTTACCCCCATCTCTCGCTCTCTGTTTAGCATATTAGTCTCCCCCCCCGCCCCTTTTGCTTCTCATCCCAATAAAACACCTTGTAAACATCATACTTTTCTTCATCAGATCTCTCTCGATTGTGTGCACGGTGTATTGAAAGACCATATAAATTAAAAAATAAGCTTTGTAGCTACTATCTTTGAGTAATTAGAACAGTAGGATCATTGATCGCGCAATGCCGGGCATTGTCCAATAGGAACCAGGGTGTCAGACCTTGTAGGCCCCAAATTATTTCCAACTCCGCCGTCTGGGAACTTTTTCTATAAAACAGCGAGAAAGTTTCGTCAGCTTGCTTTTCTCTTTTCTTTCCCTCACTTTTCCACATCTCTTTACATCTCTTCTATATCCACTATGGTTCTCAGACTTGGCTCTATTGCTCCTGGTAAGGACGATTGAAGGGAATGGCTTTAATGTGAAGACTAACCTTATGGTGGTTCGTTCTTTTAGACTTTGAAGCTCAAACTACCAAAGGCAACATCAAGTTCCACGAATTCATTGGCGACAAGTGGACCATCCTCTTCTCCCATCCTGCTGATTTCAGTAAGTTGTCATGTGCTTGAAGCGACCTTGTGATTGACGATTGCTCTTCATTAGCCCCTGTGTGCACGACCGAGCTCGGGTTGGTAGCAGCTCTCGAAGACGAATGGGAAAAGCGTGGTGTGCAAGTGATTGGTCTTTCCGCCAATGGATTGGAAGATCATGCCAAGTGGATTGAAGACATTAACGAAGTGAACAGCGTGGAACTCAACTTCCCTATCATTGCCGATGCTGACCGCAAGGTGTCCGAACTCTACGACATGTTGGACCATCAAGACGCATCCAATGTCGATGCCAAGGGCATTCCCTTCACCGTGCGCTCTGTCTTCATCATTGACCCCAAAAAGTCCATCCGTCTTATCCTCAGCTACCCCGCCTCCACCGGCCGCAACTTTGACGAAATCCTCCGTGTCGTCGACTCCCTGCAATTGGGTGACCAACATCGTATCACTACCCCTGGTAACTGGAAGAAGGGCGACGATGTCATCGTCCACCCTAGCGTCACCACCGAAGAAGCCCACAAGATCTTCAAGAACGTCCGCGTCGTCAAGCCTTACCTCCGCCTCACCAAGTCTCCTTTCTAATTCTGCCATCCCCCATCTCTTTAGTCTTACTTGCCCTTCCGCCCCCCTTAGTATAGCTGAGTTAAATCTCTTTGTGTGAATAAATCAAAAATGTCAGTCAATCAAATGTATGTGAAATGGTGTCCTGTAATGTCAGAGTAGTGTCAAGCTCACTGAATTTTGCGTATTTCCCTGCATCACTTTATTTGGCACTAGCTGCGCTCACACTTGGGCTTGATTCTGATTTGTAGAGTGTTTCGCCCCCTTTTGTTATTTCAGTGGAGGGTTTTGGTTGTGTCACTGTGATTGATACGGTACTTACACTACGAACGAAGATCATTGTCACACTTAAAGTAATAGTGCAGTGAACGGCTGTTTCTGTTCAACCATGCGTACCTCTGGGGGTGTTCACTGGTCAAAAGCTCGAACACCACCCTTCATGAAGAGTCAGATGTGCCCTTCCCCAAAGTTAAACACCGGCCCCCACCCTGTCATACCATGGCCATTCATTCGTAAACATGCAAGTTGGTAAGCACTAATGGGGTACCTGTCACAGTTTGTATAAAAGCTTACGCATAAATTAGGCTTGCATGAATTCAACGAAAGCGGAGTTTAAGTATTCAGGGAAGGATTCTCATTGGTGGTTTTCCGTCTATACCAAAAACAACAACACTCATCTGCTCACATTGAGTCATAGCTACTGCTGGGGCCTTAACTTTGACCTTCGCAATGGTCTGCCTTGTTAAAAACGATAAATAATCATGGGACCTAGGAATGGAGAAGGTTTGGAGCAAGTTTTATTGATTGGATGAGACTATGTTTAAGCTATGTGTCTAAGATGGGGGGGGAGGGCTATGAGGGATGTGCAGTAAATGACTTGCCATGAAGGACTAATCTAGTGCAATAACCTTAACCTAGTGAATGAAGGCGGCGGGGAGCTGGCGGTTGTGTACAAAGTATCAGCAGTGATACGTAAAGGGAGTGACAAAGGAATAGTGTTCATTAGCAACCCAATGGCTAGGGAATCTACTATGGATAAAGTGAGTGCGTGAAGAAAAAAATTTCAAGGGTTTCCCCATGTTTTTTACATTTGAAAAATTTTAAAACAGCCTTAATGGGCGATATAAAGCTGTGGTCGAGTCGTCACTAATATCGTCGTCGTCACTATCGTCGTCGTCATCGTCGTAGTTGATCTATTGTCGAAAAAAGGGGAATGATGCAAAAGGCTAATGGTAAGTCATGGTTGCAAAATGGCCAACGTGATGGGGAGATGGGGAGATGGGGAGACTTACCGTTTGTCCTCGTTAAAATTCCGTCGTCGTTAAAGGTCCGTCGTCGTTATAGGTTGTTCGTTGTGCGATGCTAAAGTCGATGGAGAAATAAAAGTGATGAAGGAGCAAAGAAGAAGCGGAGAAAGGACTAGGAGAGAATCAATTCTTATGAGCAGATTTTAGAATTCACACTCCGACGAAAAATTAAAAATCTTGAGGCTTCCCCAGATTTTTTGGTTTTCTACCTTTCTCTTCCCGACACATTATGGAAAGTATCACCTACCTGCAGCATACCCCGTTTATCACCTTTACAAAGGCAAGTACATAGGTAGCACCTTGATTGTATGTCATCTAAACGCACATCCCTTATCTTGCAGGACTTTATTGATAGCCGAATAAAAACAAACGATCAAGTTCGTATCCTTGAAGTGGGCTGTGGTACCGGTGAATTTGCGCATCTCTTGAAAGCACATTACCAAGACAAGATTGATCTGACTGCCATTGATCCCTCTGAATCCTCCGTTACTGCTGCGAAAATCAAGACACCTCATATCAATTTCCACCCTCAGGGAGTCTTGGACTGTCCCGATGCCACATACGACATGATCATCTGCACCAAGTCCTTACATCATTGTGGCGATCTCCAAAAGGTAAGCAGCAGATCAACTAGAATGGAAGAGCTAATGAGGTTTTGGTAGACGGTGCAACGTGTGTATGACCTGTTGGCGAAGGGCGGGATCTTGTTAGCTGAAGAACTGCAGCCGGATCGTTTGGATAGCGCCTCTATCATCTGGCTGTTTGACCGTGTGGATCTTTTGACGGCAGCAAAGCAACTAAACGCTGAAGGTCTCCGTCCCCCTCATTCAACATTGGCTGATCCTACTATTCCTGCTGAACAACGATGGAATGCCTTTTTGCAGAAACGGTCGTGCCATCCTTCTAGTGCTGTCAAGGCGGCTGTCAAGGCGGTCTTTGGTGCCAACACAGAGATCCGGGAAAACACGGCGTTTATGCACTACTATCTGCCCAAGTTTAGGTAAGGGGTGGGGTCAAAATGGGTTAGTGGGCTTAAACAAGTGTCTTTAGATTGCAAGATACCGAGGTGGGAAGGTCTATCTTGAAGGAATTCATGAAACAAGAAGCCCGCGCCCTTGGAAACAACACCATTGTCTCTCTTGGTTTTAGTATAGTAGCTTCAAAATCCATCTAGTTAGTCTAGTTTAGTGACATATAGTGATCTTCACTCTAATAAAAATCAAGGGTAACTAGCTCTTCTAATCTTCCCATCAACTCTCTTATTAAGTGTGGGGTCGGAAAGCCTAAATTACATGTGTGTGTGTGTGTGTGTGTGCAGTAGTGAGAGGAGAGCCTAAGTAAGCACTTACTTTGCTATGTTGCTATGTAAAATTTGAAGTGAATGTCCAAGAATAGAGGCACTTTGCAGGGATATAGACTTGGCGCACCGAGTGATTTAGCACCCTGTGCACTCTAAATTTCAAACCCCGATTTGGCTTCATTAACTTTTTTTTTCCCGTCCTTCACTTTTGCTCCTTCTTCCCCTCGTCATCACTTTTTTGCATCCCCATTGTCATTTTATTTACCCCACGACGAAAAACGAACGAACGAAAGAACGAACGGTAACTCTCCCCTTCTCACGTCATGTTCATATTTTGCTTACCATTACTAACTTTTTTGCCTTTTGCATCGATCCTCTTTCTTTTGACACTAGACCGGCTACAACGATGACGACGACAATAGGGACGACGACGACGCTAATGACGACTCCACCACTTCTTCATGTCGCCCAAAAAGGCCCTTTTTAAAATTTTCAAATGTAAAAAACATGGGGAAACCCTCGCAATTTTTTTTTTTGGCGCATTCACTTTTCCAACGTAGGTTCTGTCACCATGGTACCTTCAAAAATCGCTGTTGCTTGGCTCACTCTCTTTGTACACTTTAACTGATCCTTTTGGCACTGCAGGACAGCTCTTCCCTCCTTCATTCCCTTTGACATTACACTAGACTAGTCACTGAATAGCAAGTCATGCCCACATTACGTCTTCCCCCCAGTTAGTCATAGCTTAGCCATAGCCTTACTCGTCCAATAAAACAAATATGAAATCATCACCATACCTTTATCCCTTTCCATTACTAGAACAACACGGTCTCCATTCCTAGGACCATACTTGAGGGATACCACTTTTTAACAGGCATCCTTCTTTGTCCTACAATCTTCGGCATTTGAATGTCCTCCAATAGCACCCAACCTTTAGCACCCAGCCGACAGCACAGCTCATCATCCAACCTTTACGCTTATTGATCAATGCAAATAAAGACTTTATTATGATAGGGTATGTGAATTCATTAAGGGTATTAATAGAGTAACTAGAGAGGGGGAAGTGTGTGTGTATAAATAGATTAGGGGGGGACTAAACATACATGCATGATCTTTTGTCAATACATCCTAAAGCAGCATTTCTGTAATCTTTTCCAAAGACTGTTTTGTTGTATTAGGCACCCAGCAATAGACAAAGTAGCACGATCCCAGCATGGCACCTCCATGTATCCAGTAGACCAAGGCAGGAGACAGGGCAAAGCACCAAAGAGAAGAGACGATCAACAGCCAGCTAGAAGCCCACACAAGACAAGCTAAAAGCGCCAGCCCCTTTGCACGATCCACGGTGGCAAAGAGTTCGCAGGATGTTGTAAGGATCACCGAACCCCAAGTGAATGCATAAGCGATGATGAAGATGTAGACGCATGCAACAGCCACCATACGTGCATTTGCATCCATGAGAAACAAGGAGCCTGTTTGCCAATCGACGATACTGAACCATTGGAAGACGCCAGCCAGACCCAAGTGACACATAGCTAGTACCAAGGAGCCTACAAAGAGCAAGGTTTTGCGACCGACATGATCCACACACCAGCCGAGAGAGATGGCAGTAGCCGCAAGCGCCAGAGACTGCGTACAACCTGTTGCAACAAATGGGTTGGACGCCTGCAGACCAGACGCATAAAAGATAGCAGATGCATAGTACTTGAGCAATGTGTCGCACCCCGTCACCTGATTCGCCACCATTAAAACGCACGCCACCAGCCATTGCCGTTTCCTTTGCGGTGTGGTGCGTCGTACCAAATCACTATAGCCAAGCATCCCGTCATTGTCGTGGTGAGGACTAGTTTTGATCTGCTTCCATTGTTGTTGCACACCCGGATCGTCCTGAGGTAGCTCCTGGAGATAGGCAATAACCTGTAGCCCTTCGTCGTCCTTTTCGATCGCCAGCCATCTTGGGGATTCGGGAAGCTGCCATTGGATCAAGATCAAAAGCATACAAAGACAAGTTTCTAGACCTACGGCCACCCGCCAATCGTAATTCCGCCGATGACGATGGATGGACGACGTCGAGACATTGGGTCCAATTTCAAGCATCATGTAGTAGCCAGCCAACTGTCCAGCCATGGTCAAAAGAGTAAAAAATCCCACCAAGCATCCACGCAGATCTGACTGTGATACTTCTGCGATCAAGCAAGGAGATGCCACCACCACCATCCCAGAGCCAAAGCCAACCACCAGCCGTCCAAGCAGAAACAACCAAGCATAACCACAATCAATGTTCAACAATGAGCCCATGGAGAGCAATAAAAGTCCGCCAATCAAGCTTGATTTGCGCCCCGCCTGATCTAGAGATGCACAAGCATGTCAGTCCTCTTTTCTCTATGCATCTTTGTTTTGTCAATAACTTACCGCATACATATCCACTGGTTAAAGAGCCCAGAATCGCCATACTAAAGTAGCCAATGGTCAGGTAGTCTAGCGGTCGAAAGGTAGGGTGTGTCAGGTGCTTATCATGGTAAAAATGGGACTGGAAGTCGGGTAGTGTCTGGATCGTTTCCATCACCGTTTGGTCATAGGCACAGAGAAACCCGGCAAGACAAGGTATAAACGTCGAGAGGATGAGTGCCCCTGTACATACTGTAGGTGAGCGGTGTAAGAGAGGTGTGCGTTCATGGATTCTTTTGTTGGGCATGTAGGACAATGAAGGAAAAGAAAGAGAAAGAAAAGGAAGAAAAGGGGATTTGCCCCCCTCCTATTTATGCCAATTGCCCCCCCATCCCGCCAGCGGAGTTGGAAATCTTGGCGAGGTCTGAGTTTATTTTGCCGAGATTTTTTATTTTCTGCCCTTTGCTTGTCTTCCCCTCCCCTCTCCTTCCGCTTTATTCTGTATGGAGTATTGGAAACGATTATGCCCGTCTCATATCTCAATTCCTAGCCCTCGTCCATCCCAGCATCAGTCCAATGGTCTCCTCTTCTCTCAGCATTGTCGATTGGCACATACCGATACAGAAGGCGATTACGTCGTGGCACGTCAACAAACGATTCCCGAAGGCACTTTGATTCTTCAAGAAGATCCTTCCGTCTACCAACTCCATCCTTCCTTAATATCACACCGCTGTGCCGGCTGCTTAATGTCTTTGGATGGTATCAAGCAACCTATTCCCTGTCGTCAATCCTCATGTACTTGGCACCTACGGTATTGCTCGTCCATATGTGAATCCGACTACTGGTTCAAGGTCCATGCCTATGTGTGTGCCTTTTTCGTGGTGGCTCAGAATCCTGCTCTTTTACTGGCTTTCCAAATGTGGACTTCTGGTAATCCTATGTCTCTGGTGTCCAATCTTGATCAACAGACGACGGATATGTATGAAAAAGGAGCTACCTTCATGGCTGATCTTTTTCGATTCTCGATCCACGACCCTCAGGCTATGCAACAAGACTTGGTACGGTATCAGGCGATTCTTCGGTGTAATGGATTCGGGATTCAACGGAAATGGGTGTCTAGGGACTCTGTTGGCATGGATACGGTTGCCACGGCACTCTACCTACAGGCATCGAAATTCAACCATTCTTGTCACCCGAATGTCCTCGCTCTCTTTGTGGACAAGACTATTCAACTGCGTACCCTTCGGCCTGTCACTGCTGGTGAATCTCTGTGTATCAGCTACGGTCCTCTCGCTGCAAATATGCCTCTACACCAACGACAGCATTACCTACGGGATCGGTACTTCTTCACCTGTGGTTGCCAAGCATGCCAAGTGGTCCCTGATCCGAGGTTTGTTTATATGAAAAAAACAATAACAAAAGGTGGGTTAAAAGGAACTCAACTCTTTTTCTCTTTTTTAGTTTGCCCCCTTCGATCGATCAAGTCTACCTGTGTCCGAATTGCACCTATAAAAGACTCGTTTTAAAAACACCAACTTGCCCACAATGCCATACCACCATAGATTGGGCCCGTATTCTCAAGGTAAGTATTTCTTATATGTATGCTCTTGAACTTACCTTTTCTCTTTGGGGGTGATCGGGGATTTAGATTGAAGGGGCTATCGACAACTACGAAGGGGACTGGGAAAAGGTACTACAGCTCCAATCAAGTATCTACCATGATGAAACATTGACTCTCGGGAAAACCTATGATCAACTGGCTCGGGTCCATCATCTCGCCAACCGCTCCAACGAAGCTATCTATTGTTGCAAAAAGTCTCTCTCTATTGTACAATCTGTGTATGGCCCAACCAGTCCTGAGGCCGCCGAGGAAATGTTCAAGTTATGTGGGCTCTATGCCACAGCAGGGTAAAGTAGGCTCTCATTTGATTCCACCTCATCTCTTATTTTTTCCCTATAGAAACCGAAGCAGGACAAAGGAGTGGATCAAGAAAACATGTGACCTGTACCGGCTTCTCGGCCTGGATCAACAACTCAAAGATGATATGGACGAACTGGACGCCATGGGCCGATTCATTTAGTGTAGTTAGTTGGTTACTCTTAGACAAATAAAACATATTCCTGATAGATCATAAACTTTGTCCCCTTCTTGATACGTTTGAACTTCACGTGGACATTTTTGAGGCTAAGACTTGCAGATGTAGCCTGGGGCATACTTGGAGTGGGTCCCAGAAACTTTTTTTTTCGAACAGTAGGGGAATTGGGGCGTGTATCTAGTTGATGGCTCTCATGTCTAGTAGAGTGGTATGACTTCGATAATGGCATTGGGCCAGCCAACTTGAAGGGGACGTTCGTGTAGAGCTTAAAGTCATAGTCCCTCCTGTTAAGACTTGGCAAACCAAAGTTTACATTTTTCAATTTTCAAATACATTTCAAACTCCGCCATTTGAAAAACGGACAGACTGTCCCCTTGGAAAAAGTCTTACTTTTTAGATCTCGATTTTCTTGCAAACAAAATAGACAACCCACCATCAAATTCAACATGGATTCAGAGGTGTTTTTCATATATCTACTGATACCAGAAAAGTCGGGTTTTCGTGAGTTAATTGTCTTTTTTAGTACCACTCCAATCAGTCGCTTTTCGGGGGCTTCTTTTAGCGTTCACAACAGCATACAACGTGAAAGTGCTTATTTCTGGGTATCAGTCGATAGATATGCACTTTATCTTGACGCCTGTGAAATTTGACGGAGGGTTGTCTATCACGGATTGAGAAAAAAGCAACTCTTCACAAAAAAAAGGGGGTCAAAAGTTTACATTTTCAAAAGTTTCGAAAACTTTTTTTCCCCAAGGAGCATCCGTCATTAGCCTGCTGATGAAATGTCTTGAAGCTTTAACAGTATGCTTAGGAAGACCGTGCGAGCATGTACATGCCATTAGAATTGAGATTGACCGAGTCGAAATCTTGAGCCCATGGAAGGGTGAAGACCTGTGTTTATTACCGCCACGGGCTTAAGATTTCGAATCGGTCAATCTCAATTTTAATGGCTTGTACATGCTCGTACGGCCTTCCTGAACATACTGTTAAAGTTTCAAGACATTTCATCGGCAGGCTAATGACGGATGATCATTGGGAAAAAAAAAAGTTTTCGAAACCAAACCGAAAACTTAAGAACGGTTCTCAACCTTTTCTGGCGGAGTTTTCCGAAAGGCTGAAAAACGACAAATGTCCATACAGACGTCACTTCTGAACTGCGCATTGCAATGAGCTTCCCTTTGTCAGACTTATTCTGCTATGGTATATGCTTACGTGCGTACCGTCAGGACTCTGCTAGGCTCATCCTGAAGCGAATTATAGTGGGAAAGGTTTTAAGGGCCTCACCAAGCGGGGAGGGGAAGTTTCTGATGCTACTTCCAAGTTCAGGCACATTTGATTAGTGAGATTAGTGAGTCTTTTCTGTACGGATATAACTGTCATGTACCACCAGATTCCTACCATTGGGATGATCCCAATGGTTGAAATCTTGTCTGCGTGGTGAGCCATTTCTCATTCGTAGGCCTAAACCTAGGCACAGCGGAGTTTGAAAACTGTCTATGAGTATGACTTTTCCCCCACCAAACCCTTTCTTTGCTTCTTCTTCCGCCTGTCATCGCTTATTTTTTTCCCTCGTCATTTTTCCCTCGTCATTTACATTGCCCCTCCCCCTCCTCCTTCTCCTCCACCCGCTTCGAACGAACGAACGATTGAACGAACGAACGAACGAACGAACCAACGAACGAACGAACGAGCTCCCTCCGACCGAACGAGCGATTACCATCACCTCAGCACCTTGCTAATCTTTTAGCTTACCATGACCAACATTTTCTTTTCGACTTTAGATCTCGGCTACGACGATGACGACGACGATAACGAAGACGATGACGATGATGACGACTCGCCCACTGCTTTATATCACAAGATAAGGCTGTTTTAAAAATTTTAAATATGAAAAACAGGGGGAAACCCTTGAATTTTTTTTTTTCGTGCACTCACCTCATCCATAGTTGATTCCATAGCCACTGCACTGCTGAAGTGCACTATTCTTTGGCCTGATCCCTGTGTCCATCACAACTGATGCTTTTGAAACCGTTAGTCTGCTCTCCCCTCCTTTCCCAACGTCATTACACTACATTAGTTACTCTTTGGCAAGTCACTCCTGCCCCTACACTTGGAAATATAGCTTAATTATAGCCTCATTCACCCAATAAAGCATACTTGGCTCCTTCTTCAGATGACTTTTATTCTTCTCCTGCTACAGTTGCCTTACTCTGGAAAAAGTGGAGACTTATTGCATTTTCAAACCCCGCCAATTTGCCCTCTCACCACAAAACTCAGGATACACAAAGTAGGCTAATGTCATTCTTCAACTGATTGATACAAAATAACGTCTATTTTTTATTGACAATGCTTGGTGATGTCTAATAAGGATATGCATGAAGGAAAGAGAAAAAAAAACTATGTAAACTAACTACTAACTACACCGAACCATCTAAAATTCGTCTTCAGAGGTGAACACTAAAGAAAAAAAAACGATGAGTGAGAATGCTTCCCCTTAATTTAAACGCTATTGACGACTTTTTACCTTCTTCACCACGCTTGCGGCGTTCCATACGGTCCTTCTTCTTCTTGCGGAGTTCCTTGGAAGTCAACTTGACCTTCTTCTTGGCAGCCTTGACAGTGTTACCTTGAGCATCGACTTGATCTTCTTCTTCTTGTTCATCGATCTTGGTGGTACCGTTACCAGAGACCCAGTTGTGACCAGAGGCAACGAGGTTACCGTTATCGACCTTCCAGACTTCGTTACAGAGAGCTTCAGAGAATTCACGGTTGTGAGTGACAATGACGACGCCGCCACCATATTCCTTGATAGCACCAGCAAGAGCACCGAGAGATTCACGATCCAAGTAATTGGTAGGTTCATCGAGTACCAACATGTGAGGCTTGTTCCACATCGCAGCGCCAATGACCAGCTTGACCTTTTGCCCACCGGACAAACCACGGATGCGAGAGTGAGTAGCGAATTCAGGTTCCAAACCAACTTCAGTCAAGTGCTTTTCGATTTCCTTGGAGGTCAAAGGACGGTTCAGACCCAGCTTGGCGGCTTCGAGAGCATCGACTTCGGCAATCTTCTTGGAGAAACCCATGTTTTCGAGCTTTTGGCGGGAGATCCAGAGGTTGTCCACGGAAGAGCGACCCACCCAGGTAACTTCGTATTCGTAGGATTGCTTGAGCTTACGGCGGCCCACGAGTTCATCGACCACACGCTTTTCACCTTCGATCACAAAGGCTTGGTTCATTTGCTTTTCTTCTTCTTCAGTGATGATACGGTCGACCTTTTCGAGTTCTTCACGATCTTCACCGGTAGCGTAACGCCATTGGATATATTCGTTGGGGGTGATGTCCAAATGCTTTTCGATGTGGTGGAAGGCGTGTTGGGCGACATAGGCGATACGCAAGTTGGGATGCTTCCAGACAGTACCGATTTCTGATTCGATTTCACCGGTCAACAGCTTGATAAGAGTGGATTTACCTACAGAAAGAGTTGACATGTGAGTAAGTCTGTCGGACATCCCTTTCCTTCTCTCTCCTAATTACTTACCAGCACCGTTAGGACCAATGACAGCGACACGAGAAGACAGAGAGCATTGCATGGAGATGTTGGTCAATTGCTTGCGAGAAGTACCAGGGTATTGGAAGTCAACGTTCTTCATCTTGAGGATAGCACGTTCCTTGGTCTTGATACCTTCGAGGAAACCAGGTTCGGGGAAAGCAAACTTGATTTGGGCAGCATCCAAAGAGTAGTAAGAGGCGGCCTTGGGCACCTTCTTGACGAATTCGGACAAGTTACCACCATAACGCTTAAGCTTGTAGTTAGCTTCATAATGGATGATATCAGAGCAGACGTGATCCAAGAAACCAGAGTCGTGAGAGACGATGATGGAGGTGACAGTCTTGAGACCCAAGAGGTAGTTTTCCAACCAGGCAACGTTGACAACATCCAAGTGATTGGTAGGTTCGTCCAACAACAAGATATCGGCGTTCATCAACATGGCACGGGCAAGAGCCAACTTCATCTTCCAGCCACCAGAAAGAGCACCAATGGGCATGGAGGTCACCATTTCTTCGGTAAAGCCGTATTCACGCAAGATCTTGTGGACTTGGTCACGTTCCTTGGTTTCCACACCTTCGGAGGCAATGATGAAGTCGATCAAAGGAGTATCAGCTTCGGAACCATCAATATCGTGTTCGACGTACACAGTCTTGAGTTCGGACTTAGGAGGGAAACCGTCGACTTGTTCGTTGGCAATAGCACGCATGAGGGTGGATTTACCTATGAAGGGGAAAAATCTTTTTAGTCTCTGTAACACCTAACCAACCACATTCCATCCATCCAGGCACCGAAATCCAAAACTTACCACATCCGTTAGCACCACACAAACCATAACGACGACCACGCTTGAGACGGAGAGCGGTACGGTTAAGCAAGATCTTGGCACCATAAGCAAGAGAGAATTCACAGTTGCAGAGATCTTCACCTTCATCATCTTCTTCTTCGAGATCCTTGGGGGTGACAGCTTCTTCG
>LT553587.1:273976-292526 GCA_900079185.1 Absidia glauca
CTGAGCTCTTTCGTCACCAGTCGGTCATGTCATTTGCCGATCGCCGGGAGCAACTTCTTGCAGAGTCTGGTAGGTGGGTTAAGGGCGGCACGTGCAAGATAAAAGAATCGACCATATGTGAGGAAGCCTGCCACTGATCGCACCAATTCTCTCGGAAGGTTGGTGAGATATCGCCGTTGGTCGTTGTGTTGTTCCATTGGCTTTGGCGTCGTATATGATCCACGTTCGCACACACGTTGCCCGCCATACGAGCTGATGAGCCGCAATTGATATGTGTTTTTTTGTTGGACTTGATACCAGAAGGAGAGTGTGCCTTGCCGATCGATTCCCGATGAGAAGAGTAAGACCATTCCTGTGCCTGGCGGGGCGGTTTTATCTTCATTTCGAATTGAGTCCCAGCTATGCCCAGGACTGAAGTCAGGGACTCAGAGAGTCCCCCGCTATATCAGTCCTTAGTGCCCGCAAAATTCAACATACACAGATTGGTTCTGTCCTGGTGGTTCTGTCTAGCTTTTCCCCCTTGAAAAAGTCTTACTTTTTTGGAGCTCATTTTTCTTGTGAACGGAATGGACAACCCAACTTCAAATTTGACATAGACTTAAAAATGCTTTTTATCTATCGACTGATACCTAGAAAGCTTGATTTCCTTGGATGACTTACCATCTTTGACACCGCTCCATTTGGTCGCTTTTTATGGGCTTCTCGAAGCGTTCACGGCCGTATACAACATACAAATGCTTGTTTCTGGGTATCAGTCGATAGATACGCATTGCATCGTGTTGCCTGTGAAATTTGACGGTAGATTGTCCATCTCAGTTCTGAGAAATAAACAACTCTTTTAAAGAAATGGAGGTCAAAAAGTTCCATTTTCAATGTTCAAAATTTTTAATTTTCAAATCCCGCCATTCAAAGAAAGGACAGACCTTGGAAAAAGTCTCACTTTTTTGGAACTCATTTTTCTTGTGAACGGGATGGACGACCCAACTTCAAATTTGACATGGATTCAGAAGTGCTTTTCATCTATCGACTGATACCCAGAAAGCTTGATTTCCTTGGATGACTTGCCATTTTTGATACCACTCCAACTAGTCGCTTTTTATGGTTTCTTGGAGCGTTCACGGTCGCATACGACATGCAAATGCTTGTTACTAGGTATCAGTCGATCGATATGCATTGCATAGTATTGCCTGTGAAATTTGACGGTAGATTGTCCATTTCGGTTCTGAGAAATAAGCAACTCTTTAAAAAATTGGACGTCAAAAAGTCCCATTTTCAAAAGTTCAAAGGTTCAAGAGATATTTGAACGCCGACAATTGAAAGCTCATCGGGTTTGAGATAAATGGTAAAAGAAGGCGACCTGAGTTCTTTATTCGGCACAGTAAGTGTAGTAAATAGGAGTATATGTTATAGTAATAGAATATAAACAATCGGGTAGTAGTATGTATAGTAGTAGTAGTAGTAGTAGTAGTAGTAATAGTAGTGGGTGGTGGTAAAAAGAGGGCACCTTTTAGTAGCCTGAAGAAGTGGTGCAGGATACCTAACAAAGTCGAGATATTAGAAACAAAGAAGAGGATCACTTAACGAAAGCAGACAACTTACATAATTAGAGGGGATCATGCCCACGGTTCCATCGGACTTCTTCGCTTGCCACCAGCTGCCTTTCTTGTCGTGCACATAGAGGATTTCGCCTTTTTCAAAGGACAATTCGTTGGGATCGTCAGGGCTGGCACCATAGGCATGAAGAGCGACGACCGGTATTTTGAACTCCGCGTGGGGTGACACATAAACGGTGTTCATGGCTTCGTTCACGAGCATGTTCTGATGTTGGGCCATGGTCATACCGTCGTGTAAAGGCGTCGAGGCTGCTGAGGCTATCAAGGGTTCCTCGGTGGGATAAGCGTTGTCTCGAACTCCAAAAGCCACCAGCCATAGAAACTATGGACAAGAAAGGTTAATGGTTTTGTTTGTGTATGTTTTGATTTACGTACCTGTGATACAATCAATATGATATAGCCTGCAGCAATTGCATAATACGTGGGTTGGCGATCTTCGTTTTCCAGATATAAGGCCACTTGCTGTGTGTTGTATAAGATGCCAATAGTGGCTAACGATAGAATCTAAAGAAAGGTGAGAGTGAGCGAAAGGGGTGTAAGAGGCATGGCGACTTACCAAGGGGCCAAACATCTTGTGGGCGGCCTTGCCAATCACATAGCCAAGGAATAGGATAAATGCTACATTGTATACAGTGATCCACCATGAATGATCCATGGTTGTCCTTGAAGAAGCACATAGTCCTACAAAGCCAATCAACCAGCCGATCTGAAAGGTAAAAAGAGTGAGCTGCATGAAGGGGACGAATCCATTGACCTACGTACCAGTGAGAAGCCTCCATTCAGAATCAATAGGTTCCTAGAAAAGATCATGACGAAAAAAAAGTGGAGGAGTGGAAAGAGAAGCAAAAGAAAAAGAGAAGGGGAAAGAAGGTAAGTAGGGCCACCGGGGTTTGAATATCCGCACATCATTTATTGATCCCGCATGAAGCATCTTCTGTATACATTCCTCACATCCTTTGTAATCATAACCAGCCAATTCTGATTCAATCCATTTGTGTATTGTTTGTTGACATGATAGAGTCCCCCTTTTTTCTTCTCCTTGATACCGACACTAGTATCTTTCTTTGCCTTGCCTTTCTTACCGTACACGGATCATCGGTTTTGTCATAAAGCAAGTAGGTTCTTTTTTATTCAGGGGTAAAAGATGAGTGGGAGTATGTAGAATATGGTTTTCCATCGACAGTAAGCTAATAGGATATAGATGGATAGGATATATGTATAGTAAAGTGGCTAGCACGACTTGAGGATATACTAATAAGTAAGATATAATGTAAAAAGTCAGGGAGATTATAGATACAACTGATGAGAAGAGGGAAGATATGGGTATGATGGGTCAGATTTGGGATAGTGACAAGTGGGAGACGAAGAAGATGGCGGGGTGGGAATACCAATAGGTTGAGGATAATGATAGTAACAGGTTGATACCATAGGGTAATACGTTCCATTGACAATCCTATACTCTGCTGAAGCTGGACGCTGAGGGGTTGATGATAATCGGCGCTGATGACCACCACCGCCAGGATGATGGTAATGCACAAGAGGATGGAATGGTTGATTCTGCTGCTGGTGTTGAGAATTGGAATGCGCTGTCCACATGGGGGTGTGTAGGTTGGCAGTAGATCGTGTTTGTCGAGGTGTATGATACTCTTCCCCTTGAGGCGATTCGGCGTTCAGATCCAAGCTTCCGAGGCGCTGACATGGGACAGGTGATAGGCGGGCAGAAGTCGTGGTAGTAACAGGAGAAGTTGGGTAGTGATGGTACTGGAATCGTTGCTGGTCGTCCATGACATGTGGGTTATATAAAGGCAATCCATTGAATAAGATGACGCTGGGTTGTGGAGACGAGGGAGCGTAAATGCATTGATCTGTGTTGGTAGGAGTGCTTCCTTGATAATGGTACTGGTGATAAGTTGGTGGTTTGCTGACACTGCATACACTATGGCGTTTCGTATTCTTCATGGGCTGAGTATCGTCCAAGCGCACTTGATTCGGTCCGCCTAACCACTGGTGTTGTTGATGGTGAGGATAACGGTGATGTTGATCCATGCTTTTCCAATGTTTGTAGGCTTCGAATCCGTCCAAAGTACGACCTAGTGCTGATGATCCAAGTGACGTGGATCTGCCCTGACGGATCGCATAAGATGACGATGATGATGATGATGACATCCTTTCCATAAGCCCGACTTTGAGTAGTTGATCTCCATACCGTTGTAATTCGCTGATCGAGACAGATACGTTGTAGTCATTTAGTTGCAAGAATTCCAGTTCCAGTCGATTCAGTTCAGACACAGGTAGTCCGCCGACCTTAATAAAGAAAAGGGTTTGATTAGGTGTTCGTTTTGTGTCACTTGATTTATTTACCTTGGCATAGCGGGTGTTGGTGTAAAAGATGTCGCTAAAGAACTTACTAGAGACCATCATACCAGAGATGATCAATCGATGGATGTTATACGAGTCGATTGCAAAAGGCCGTTTCGTCAACGCAAGAGCATTCTTGGACATGCGATCAAAATACACCAGGAGAGCGAGGAAGCATTCGTTGGCACAAGGACAGTACTTGATAATACGGCACAGATAGGAGTAAAGGTCGATGGTAGGAATCGAGCTAGCATGGAAGAGAGTCAGCCCTGGCCCTTGAAGCAAACCATCACCAGGTCCTTTCGATGGGTTCAGTTGGTCGTTCGCAGTCGTCATTCGTTCCAATAAAGAAGCTAACAGACGGACTGTATCGCCTGTTGGATGTTGGGCGAGATCAAACGTAGGCAATAACATACAAGTCACCGTAAGATGTGTGGTTGGGTGATTGTCTACGAGAGTGTGTTCAAGAGAGGATAAGGTGGTATGTTGCTGGTACTGGTGTAGAGGAGTGTCTGCAATGTCGTCCGTGTAAGAAGTCGATGGTAAAAGTAAATAGAAACCAGGTAATGGAGTATCGATCAAAGGGGAAGAGAAGGATGGATCAAAGTTGTCTATGCAGATACACCATAGAAACACAGAATAAAGAAGAGAGTAACAGAATCGAGAAAGAAAACAAAAGAGAAAGAGATAAAGGGAAACATTTTGTTGCTGGATTCGAAATTTATAGTGGGGTTTCAATTGTTTGTGCTCACGTGAGTTTCGTTTCATCAAAATACCGAGTGATCTTTCTGTATCAGACCTGCAGACCCTGTCCTTTATAGAATCATGATTCGAGCCATGTCTTAAAGCGACAGTAGGGTTCATCATACCGGTGAGGGTGAACAAAAAAAGGCTGACCCGGTGTCGCCACACTGTCGGGGTTTGGAAATGGATCTGGTGGCCTTTAAGCAAAGAGAAAAATGTAAGGTTAGTTGGGTCACTGTATCACCCAAATCTAATACTCGTCGAACAACATTACCCTCCGCTACTCGTGACGCTAAAAGTATGACTTTTGCCCTCCTAGATTCAACGAATAAGCTTGGTTTTCGGTGGCATGAATGAGTGGTGATCGGAGTTCACCTTCATTTCGCTTAAACTTGTACTCCACGTAAAACCGTACGATAGCGCAGTCTGCGCCAACTAGAACCATGCCA
The DNA here is from genome assembly GCA_900079185.1 of Absidia glauca. NCBI lineage: Eukaryota > Fungi > Mucoromycota > Mucoromycetes > Mucorales > Cunninghamellaceae > Absidia > Absidia glauca. The sequence goes on from LT553587.1 coordinate 279,141, forward strand.
GCTCTAACGCAGTCAAAAGAAAGAGAAAAGTCTGGTCGCAAAACTAGAACTGGCGTCGTCCTGGACTTTAACAGTCGAGGCCCCCATCAAAAAGGGGGTTCAGGACCCTCTTTTGCTTCGAATCATCACTATCTGCGATGATTGTGACTCTCTACATGCGAGGTATAGAGTGTAGGTCAACTCATTTTGCCTGAGATCGGAGTTTGTACTTGCGGCGCATATCATAGCCCCTTCAGGGAATTCCCTCCCTACTGGACTTCAAACTCCGTCTCGGGCTACAAAGATTCACGTTTTCTGTTAATTCGCTTTCTGTGCTTCTTCTTTGGTTCTTCATCACTTTTTTCTTTCCATCGACATTAGCACAGCACCGCGAACGATTTGCCTTTTATACAACATACTTGAACGACGAACGCCGGGTAACTCTTTCCTTTCACCATGTCCATCTTTGTTATACCATGACTGACATTTTGCATCATTGCTCCTTTTTTCCTCAAATTATCGAACGAGATGGCAACAGATATAGACTCTCTGGCAGCAGGATTAGATGGACATAAACCTAGATTAGGGATCGGACGCTAGGGATTACAAAACCGTGTGAAAACGCTCACAATGTATTTTATTTTTGGTGCACTCACTTTTCCATTGTAAATTATGTAGCCATTGTATCGCTAAACATCACTACTTGTCTGTCTACTCTCCTTTAGTCCCTGCAACTGACACTTTTTGCGTCGTCGATTAGCTCTCCCCTCCTTCATTCTCTTGGTCATTCAATTAGATTGGATTCCATCGCAAGTCCTGTACATACCTTCGCTGTCTCCCCCCCCCCAGTGTAGCTTAAGCATAGTCTCATTCAGTCAATAAAACTTTTTTGAAACCATCTACATGACTACTGTCTCAATTGCTGAAGTCAAACTTTAACGAAGGAACCGACATTCCGGCGCTGTTGCTTTAGCTGACTTTTTTTTGAGTGTGCAGTAAGGATTTCACTCCGTGTCAAGTTTTTGAATGAACGAATATCGCTTTTTGACTTGACAATTTGCCTTTTTAACTCTGTCTACACAAGCACCATGTGTTCCTGGCATCCTCCAGTTCAGAAAACCAAAAATCTGCCGAATTTTGAAAACCCCGACTTTTAGGAAAAAAGGATGGACCATTACCCCTGAAAAAGGGGAATGCTACAGACAGAGCCACCGGGACAGGACCAATCTGTGTATGCTGAATTTTGTAGACAATGAGGGCTGATATGGCGGGGGACTCTCTGAGTTCCTGACTTGAGTCCCGGGCATAGCTGGGACTCAATTCGAAATGAAGATAAAACCGCCCCGCCAGGCACAGGAATGGTCTTACTCTTCTCATCGGGATTCAATCGGCAAGACCCTCTCTTCTCCTGGTATCAGGTCCAACAAAAAGACGCATATCTCATCAGCTCGTATGGCGGGTAACGTGTGTGCGAACGTGGATCAAATACGACGCCAAGGCTGATGGAACAACACAACGATAAACGGCGCATATCTCACCAACCTTCCAAGAGAATTAGTGCGATCAATGGCAGGCTTCCCAGCATATGGTCGATTTTTTTTATCTTGCACGTACCGCCCTTAACTCATTTACCAGCCTCTGCAAGAAGTTGTTCCCGGCGAACGGCGAATGACATGACCCACTGGCGGCGAAAGAACTCAATCCTGGCGATCCAATTCAACCTACCGTCGCTGAAAATGCATTTGTAAAGGTGATCATGATGTTCAGGAAGACTTTTATACAAGACTCGGTGCTCATGATGGATTTCCACCCCTGCTATCCCATTTGGCAACATTCAATCTTCTCTGATCCAGTCTATTTGTCATTCAAAAAGTAAGTCCACATCATAGCATGAGAATGTAGTAGCATGCTCGCTTTGATATGTTAGGGATATGCTGCAAATTGAAGTTCAGGAACATAATCCTACCCACACACTCCTCCAACAATGTGTGCCTGTGCAGTCTAGATTTCAAACCCCGATTGGCTATAAGACTAGTTTTTTTTGCCCATCCTATTATTTTGCTCCTTCTTCCCTTCGTCATTACTTTTTTGCCTCCATTGTCATTCTCTTTACTCCACGACGTCAAACGAACGAACGAACGAACGAACGAACGAGCAAACGAACGAACGAACGGTAACTCTCCTTTCTCACGTCATGTTCATCTTTTGCTTACCATTACTAACTTTTTGCCTTTTGCATCGTTCCTCTTTCTTTTGACACTAGATCGGCTACGACGATGACGACGGCAATAGGGACGACGACGATGCTAATGACGACTCCACCACTGCTTCATGTCGCCCAAAAGGCTCTTTTTAAAATTTTCAAATGTAAAAAACATGGGGAAACCCTCGCAATTTTTTTTTAGGTGCACTCCCAATCCATTGTAGAATCTCGTAGTCCAAGTTACTAATTAAAGTGCACCAACTCTTTGCCCATACCCTTCCGCTACTATCACTGATACTTTTACACAGCTTGGCCGCCTTTGTCCACCTCCACTTGCTTACTTTTTACAGCAGTTTAGTCATTCCCACTACAATAGCTTGTTGCCACTAGACAGTAGCTTAGCTACGACCCCAAACATAGCCTGTACCAAAGCCCTTTAGTCCTACCCCATCAATAAAACCTACTTGAATCATCCTGCGAAAGACTTTTCTCAAATCCCTAACCATGACAATACCATGTACGTTATAAAGACCAAACTACAGATGAGTAGCTCATCATTGACAACTCCTAAAACACCATTGGTTTGCTAGTTGTAATAAATCTAATGACATGTACATGATCGTAAGGTCTATCTTGGCATACATACAAAGTTTTACTGGTACGATATGATTAATGGGCTATGATACAGACTATGTTCGAGGCCGGAGTTAAGCTAATGTGTAAATGGCGACGGGTTGTAATGAGAATGACTAAACTACTGTAAAAATCAAGCAAATGAAGGCGGACAAAGACGGCCAAGCTGTGTAAAAGTATCAAAGATAGTAGCGGAAGGGCATGGGCAAAAAATTGGTACACTTTTATTAGTAACTTGGACTACGAGATTCTACAATGGAATGGGAGTGCACCTAAAAAAAAATTCAAGGGTTTCCCCATGTTTTTTACAATTGAAAATTTTAAAAAGAGCCTTTTCGGGCGGCATGAAGCAGTGGTGGAGTCGTCATTAACATCGTCGTCGTCCCTATTGCCGTCGTCATCGTCGTAGCCGATCTAGTGTCAAAAGAAAGAGGAACGATGCAAAAGGCAAAAAGTTAGTAATGGTAAGCAAAAGATGAACATGACGTGAGAAAGGAGAGTTACCGTTCGTTCGTTCGTTTGCTCGTTCGTTCGTTCGTTTGACGTCGTGGAGTAAAGAGAATGACAATGGAGGCAAAAAAGTATTGACGAGAGGAAGAAGGAGCAAAATAATAGGATGGGCAAAGAAAATAATCTTATAGCCAATCGGGGTTTCAAATCTAGAGTGCATAGGCACACTTTGTTGGAGGAGTGTGTGGGCAGGGGCGATTTTATCTTCATTTCCAGTTGAGTCCCATCTATGACCGGGACTGAAGTCAAGGACTCAGAGAGTCCCCCGTCATCTAGGTTCTTATTGTCAGCAAAATTCAGGATACGCAGGTTGATTCTGTCTGTAGCATTCCCCCTGAAAAATGTCACTTTTTGTTGGACATGGATTTTCTCGTCAACGAGATAACAAACCCTACCTCAAACTTTACACGAAGGTAGGGGTGTTTCGTGTCTACCGAATCATGCAAAGTGTGTTGGGGTTTTGGTGGATTACTGTAACGACTGTCATTATGGCCGCTGGAATCAGTCGCTGTTCTATGGTTTAGTGTAGTGCTCAAAGAATCTTACAACAAAGGTACTGTATACATACTTCCAATTTAATAGCTGGATAGATATACACTTCACCCTATTCCATGTGAAATTTGAAGGTGGGTTATCCATCTCGGTTCTGAAAAACAAAGCATCGCGGTACAAAAATTTACGACTGGAAATCGAACAATTTCTAAAAATGTCAAATGTGCTCAACAGCCGCCCACCCACTATTTCAAACCCCGCATTTTTCAAAGTGTGCAATCGATCAACTTGTGCATGTCAGAGTTTCCAAGACGACTGGAACATGTTAAAAAGAGTAAACTCATGGAAACGGTTTCAAGTCGGTTTTATTGAGTGAATGAGACTACGGTTAAGCTATTGTAGGATTTGTCCTCCAGTATCTAATCTAGTGTTATGCTACGGAGTGAAGGAAGGGTGAGCTGGTCATCGGTACTGAAAGTATCAATGGTAGTGTGCACATGGAGTAGGCCAAAAGATGGGGCGCTTCAAAAGCACAATGACCACAGAATCGACAATGGAAGAGTGAGTGCACAAAAAAAAAAAATTGTGAGGGTTTCCCCACGTTTTTTTTCGGAATCCATTGCGCCCAATCGCTAATTCAAGCCCATATCCATCCAGTTCTGCTGCAAGAGAGCATATACCTGTTGCCGCCCCATTCGATCTACCAAGAAAAAAAGGTACAATGATGCAAAAGGCAATTGTTAGCCAAGGTAATGCAAAAGATGGACAAGATGGTGAAAAGGGAAGAGCTACCGTACGTTCGTTGTCGTAGGGCGTTCGTTGATAGTGGTCGAGTCAAACGTGGTGTCATGCCTATGGAGAGGGAATAGTGTTGAAGAAGGGAAGAAGAAAGGAAGAAATGGAGGGAGGGTGAAAAATAATTCTTATCTGCACACCAAGGCGGGGTTTCAAACATGGCTCGATCCTCCTGAAGGGCAAAAGAGAGCAAAAGAGAATGGCACCTTATGGACCTTTGAGTAGTATTATAAGAATCAGCTTTTATTGACAAATATAATGATGGAGAAGTAAAATAGATACAAGGAAGTCGGGGTTTGAATATGTAAAGAAGTCTAATGTAATGATGAGAGAGAGGGATGCAGTACCTTAGTTCTTGGCGTACATCTTCTTGAGGTAGGCAGTGCTGTAAGACTTGGGACGTTCAAGGGGCAAGCCAAGAGCTCTGTCCCATACCAATTGAGACATGACACCGATGGCTCTGGAGACACCGAACCTAATAAAGATAAAACAATGAGTACTCTGTCATCCCGATAACGATCCAGCTCTACCACTACTACTACTTACAAGACAGTGTAGTAATCTTGTTCCTTCATGCCATAGTATTGGAGTAAGACACCACTGTGAGCATCAACGTTGGGGTAACTAAGAAAGGAGAGGCGATGAGTTTCAGCTAGTCATCCAAGCAACTGTTTCATCGATCTATCTGTGTACTTACGGGTTAGCGGTCTTGCCATGTTCGGTCAAAACTCCAGGAATGATGTGGTACAACTTGGAGACGAGGGCGAAGAGAGGATCTTCGGGCAAGTGTTGGAGAGCGAATTCACGTTGGGCCATGTAACGAGGATCGGTCTTGCGGAGCACGGCGTGGCCGAAACCGGGAACAACCTTACCACCGTTCAAAGTATCCCACAAGTACTTGGTGATTTGTTCATCGGAGGCGTCCTTACCAATGGTTTCTTGCATCTTCATGGTCCAGCGCAAGACTTCTTGGTTGGCAAGACCGTGGAGGGGACCAGCCAAGGAGTTAAGACCACCAGCGAAGGAGAGATAAGGATCAGCAAGAGTGGAACCGACCAAGTGAGTGCTGCAAACAAAAAGAAAAAAAAAAAGTCAACGATTTTGGATCTCCGGCACTGATACCCATGTCTCTTTTTGTCGGGGTAGGGGGGACGAGATCAAACAACTAAACTTACGTGTGAGCAGAGGCGTTACCACCTTCGTGATCGCTGTGCAAGACCAAGTACAAACGCATCAATTCAACGAATTCCTTGTTATCAGCGAAGCCCAAGAGGTTGGAGAAGTTGTAAGAGTAATCCTTGTCGAGTTGGATATCAGCAACCTTGCCATCCTTGTAGACGTTACGGTAGATACGGGCAGCGACGTTAGGGAGCTTGGCGATCAAATCCATAGCATCTTCGTAGGTAGGACCCCAGTAATCGGCCTTGTTGATACCGTTGGAGTAAGCCTTGGCGAATTGAGACTCGTGTTGGAGAGCGTTGATGGCCAAAGAGAATTGGGACATGGGGTGGAGGGTCTTGGGGCAACGGTCCAAAAGGTCTTCAACGAATTCGGGGATAGCAGCACGGGCAGCCCATTCAGCAGAGATAGACTTGGTTTGTTCGGGAGTAGGGACTTCACCAGTGACCAACAACCAGAAGAGAGCTTCAGGGAGGGGTTCACCACCGGGAACGGCAGAGGGCAATTCCTTTTGGCATTCGGGGATGGTCTTACCACGGAAGCGGATACCTTCTTCAGCGTCCAACACGGATCCTTCCCAGATGAGACCCTTGACACCACGCATACCACCGTAGGCTTGGTTGATGGTCACTTCACCCAAAACAGTGTTACCGTAATCCTTCTTGAAGGCCTTGACTTCTTCTTGACGTTCAGGGATGATTTCGGAAAGACGTTCCTTCAAGGACTATGGACAAGTTACAAAAACAAAAAGACACTGGATGAGACCGTGGTCATACAATGGACATGATAAATGAGCTTGACTTTACCTTGGCTTGGGAAGCATAACCACGAGTGGCGTTCAAGCGGACAGCAGGTTGACGCACAGCCTTGGTGAAGGTAGAGTTGAAGGCACGAAGAGCAGACATTGTGTAAAAGTAACAAAAAGTGTAAAGAAGAAGAAGAAGAAAAAAAATTTTCATGTCAGACTTTTCCCCCTAGCTTATATAACCAAGCTGGGTTTTTTGGGGGGAGCAAAAAAAGTTCGGTTAAACGTTGAAGGCCCCCATTTTTTTTACCCCGTGTCACTGGGCGGACATTGAAAATGCACTGGCACGGATAAAACCATTCAAAGGGAAGAGACATTCAGTTCATCCAGTCCAATCTCTTTTCTGTCGATACGTCAGAGTAGAAGGACGAAAACAAAGCGGGGAGAGCAGAGTGTGGGGGAAAGAAGATTTGATTATGACCCATGGGTCATGAAGAAAACAGTTTTTAAGGTTCATAGCAAATCACAGGGATTGCTTATTTTAGTGCGTTTGATAAATCAAATGTGGCCCTCCCTGATACTTCTTCCAACTAACAAATAGAGGTACCAGATACTATGATGGTTTGTCATTCAATCATTGGAGGGAAGCAATATGAAAGGAGGGACAAAAGTGATTAAAATTGGGACCGTCGTCATCATCAGCATCCATCCTTTGTGGAGAGGGGCTAAAAGATAAAAAAGATGATAAAGACAAACCGGAAGTCTGACGTAGAAATCACGGAGAAAAGGTTTATGATGATAAATCATCGCTGAGAGGGATCATCGTAAATGAAGGGGCGACATTTTTCACTCTCCGCTAATGTGGCGGAGTTGAATTTGGGAATGTGCCTCTTAAAACCGGGAGAAGATGGAAAAAGTTGGGAAAAGGCGCTGATGTCAGGGGATACAGGGTCGAACGGGCCCCAAAGAATACGGATCTGGTTTCATACTCATGAATCGTAAAGTATGATAGAAAAGAGAAAAGTTAAGATAGAGGAGAAGACATTTATATGTTTCCTTAAAAGAAGACCTTAAAAGTGTTTCCTTGACAACAGAATTTTCGGCGTCGGGGTTTAAAACGAAACTCCGTTGACCATTTGCATTGCGAGGAGAAGCATGATTGAAGTTGCATAAAAGTTCCCATCGCACTACGATTTCTTCGAGACAAAACACATCCTCTTTCTCTCCCTCTGTTTTTTCTCCACTCTTCACTTCAACATGATGAAGAAAATGATACATGCCTCTCGTCCCACTTTGATGAGATCCACTGATTACATGCCGTGGCATAACGAGCACAGCATCATCGGGACAGCCTATGATGCCATGATAAACGGAGAGAACCTTCCTGATCGAGTATGCGTTTCCAAATATGTAAGAAGAGAAAACTTGCCTGTCGTCAGTACTACTGGCTGACGTTTGGTTTTTGTAGGCCATTGAGAGTGACTTTATGTGGGAGAACAGTTCAGCGAATCCTCTCATCTCCCAGATATCGAAACACCTAGATCAGTCTGGGTATTCTTCCTACCCGGGAAAGCCATCAACCATTCATTTCCAACCCAAGCCTATCCCCCCTCGGCAGGGATTATTCAAACCAATCAAGAAACCATGCTTTAGACATCTACCTTGATCCTCTTAGACATCGTTGTTACAGTAACAAAACGTCTTCTCTTCTATCATAAAGCATATGTTTCTTCTTGTACTTTACAGTCATCTCTAGTGCTATTATCGTTGTTCTTGTGATATAATCTACTTTCTGAATGCTGGACATGCTATCAATCTGAGGCCCACTGCTTGAGAGTATGGCTCCCGTTACCAAAAGTGGATTGTGCCAAATGGAAAATCATGCAAATGTCTCTCCACGTGTTTTTAAAACTCCGCCGAGCACCTCTTGATCATTTGTTTCAGCATGCACCAAGACAAAAGGATATAACTACAAGATTGCATCAGCTAAAGGTATGATGCATCCAGATGATTGTCTTGTCTCGTAATTGGAAAGTAGCGTTGTACCGAGGATTCGGACATTCTTTCGTGATCTGACAGGTTGGTTTTGCATTGTTCGGTTGAGTAACTGAACGAAAAGAGGGTAGCTCTTTGATGTATTCAAAAAAAACTCGGCAGCTGGACCAGTGTATTAGGTTCTTTTCGAGAAAGCTTTTACCTTCCAAAGGTGTCCAAGTGGTTGACGCAATAGTTGGAAAAGGGTAAGGACGATCCCTGATTTTCAACCGCCGACACATCGTTTGAGCTCAATTGACACATAGTAAGCTTATGCTCTGAGTTGATGGAGCAGGGAGAAAGGGAAAATCATACTATTCTTGATGTAATGTCGATGATACTTCGCCGAGTGCATGAAATCTTCGACTTTTGTTTTCGGGTTCACTAGTCCAATCCATACGTAATCTGATTTTCAAACCCCGCCGCGCGCTCAATAAAAGATCTTGCCCCTCGTTTTCTTTCACTCCCTTCTCTTTCACATATTCATTTCTTGCCTCTGCTTGTAATCATGGTAAGTCGCATCAACGAACAAGTGTTACTCTCTGTAGTAGTAGTGGACTAATCTTCGCCTCCCTACTCTGTAGTTTCGAAACCAGTACGATAACGATGTCACCACTTGGTCACCCCAAGGCCGCATTCATCAAGTGGAGTATGCTGTGGAAGCTGTCAAACAAGGCTCTGCTGCCATTGGTTTACGAAGCAATGATCATGTTATCTTGTTGGCCTTGAAGGTAAGTCAAACAGAACAGACAGTGTAGACGGTATCTAATGGCTTCAACAACCACCTCGTTTGTAGCGATCGTCTGGTGAATTGGCCTCGTATCAAAAGAAACTCATCAAGATCGATGACCATATGGGAATTGGTATTGCTGGACTGACTTCGGACGCTCGTGTGCTGAGGTAAATTGGAAGGAAACAGAACGTCTAGAAGGAATGATTTACCCATTTTGGTTGCATAGTAACTTTATGCGAACGGAAGCCATGAAATCGAAGATGTTATACGACCGTCCTTTACCTGTACAACGGATTGTCCATGCTATTGGGGATAGTAGGTTTCCAAATGGATGGTGGAATGAATTCGATGGATATAGAACTGATGGATCTTCCTTCTTTGTATTCAAATAGAGGCACAAGTCAATACACAACAATATGGCCATCGTCCTTATGGAGTGGGACTTTTGGTTAGTGGATATGATGTAAGTGTATGTAGACATAGGAGATCTATCTTCTTACTCCATGATTTTTCTATTGTGGTAGGAAACGGGCCCACATCTCTTTGAATGCTCACCTTCAGGGACAGTCTTTGAATACCACGCCATGTCCATCGGTGCCCGATCCCAATCCGCCAAAACATACCTTGAAAACAACTTTGATGCCTTTTCAAATGGTAAGCACTCTGCCCACTTGATGATAGCGCAATAACCCTTAATTTCTATTAGCCACTTTGGAAGAACTTGTACGCCATGGCCTACAAGCGCTTCGTGATACCTTACAGCAAGACAAGGAACTCAACATTCAAAACACGTCCTTGGGGGTTGTTGGAAAGGATCAATCATTCGAAATCATTGAAGGGGAAGCCTTGCAAAAGTACTTGGATCTATTGGGTGAAGATGTAGGAAGAACACGGCGTACAGTCGAGGCACCTTCTTCAACTGGTGGTCATGATGATGTAGCTCCTATGGATACCGATAACTAAACTAGTAGTGTGTAGAACAAATCTTTTGAATCATAATAAAGCTGTTTGTCCTCTGTTGAACTTTTGTACAGCCTCTTTTCGGTTAGGACTTGGCGCACCGGGGGATTTGTTTCAAACGCCGCCTGGCCACAAGAACCACTTTTGCGTCAATCCGGTTTTTTTGCTTCTTCTTTGCTTCTTCATCACTTTTTTATGTCCATTGACATTACCACTGCACCTCGAACGATTCGCACTCTATACAACTACCTTCAATGACGAACGCACGGTAACTCTCTCCTTCTCACCAGCTTGTCCATCTTTGTCTTACCATGACTAACATTTGCCATTTGCATCATTGCTTCTTTTTTTCCTAGTTGATCGAATGGAATGGCAACGGATATATGCTTTATGGCATCAGGACCGGATGTACATGTGGTAAGATTGGGGATTGGACGCAAGGGATTACGAAAAACTCACTTCTCTGTAGGACATTGTCTATCCATTGCACTATCGAAAAGCACTATTCTTTGGCTCACTTCCTCTGGACACTACCACGACACCTTTGGCAACTCTTACCAGCGTCTCCCTTCTTCTTCCGTAGCTCATTACACTAGAATAGTCAACCCACAGCAAGTTTTATTGAAAATGTAGCTTCATCAAACCCCCCTTTTTAGCAAATAAAACCTAATTGAAACCATCTGCATGATTCTACTTGTTTACATAAGCTCGTGTCACCTTGGAAACTCTGACATATACAGATATGCCTAGCCTGCACCCCTCTTCTCTCACAACTTGCTTGCCCAGCGGGTAACTGTAATTTTTCGTTGATAATGGCGGAGATTATAAAGTACAGGTGAGTGATAATGCGAAGATTAGGATCATGCAGCTTACCCTCAGCAGTCGAGCTACTCCATTACCCCTCCTTCTCTGGAAAGGCGGACACTCATCCTCTCATTCGAATAGGCGGGATTCCTAAAACCTGCTTCCAAGCTATATGGTTGAGCGTATGTGATAAAAAGGAGGGGGAGAGAAGTAAAGACGATGGGAAACGATGGTGAGCTATAAAGGCAACGTATCTATCAATGTTGTCAATGCCTGTCAGGGGGATGGCAAGTCTCTTTTTCTTCCCCTTTTTTGAAATAGGCCGGATTTAAACACTTGCTATCGGTGAGCATTTAGATACTGGATCTATCCATGGTGTCAATGTCTGTCAGGTGGATGGCAGGTCTTTTTTTTCTTCCCCTTGCACCCCGTGAAAGTTGGTCCAACGTCGAAAAGTAGAGATCAGAGAGTGGCCATGAGACCTATCGTACAACTGTCATATAAAAAGTGAAAATTTGAACTATTTGAAAATGTAAACTTTTGACGTCCATTTTTTCAAAGAGTTGCTTATATCTCAGAACCGAGATAGAGAAGCCACCGTCAAACTTTACAGGCCACACAATGCAATGCATATCTATCGACTGATACCCAGAGACCAGCACTTTTATGTTGTATGCAGACGTGAACGCTCCAAGAAGCTCTCCTAAAAGCGACCAATCGGAGTGGCTTCAGAAATGACAACTCGTCCAAGGAAATCAAGTTTTCTAGGTATCAGTCGATAGATAAAAAGCACTTCTAAGTCCATGTCAAATTGAAAGTTGGGTCGTCCATCCCGTTCACAAGAAAAATGAGTTCCAAAAAAGTGAGACTTTTTCCAAGGTCTGTCCTTTCTTTGAATGGCGGGACTTTAAAATTAAAAATTTGAACATTGAAAAATGGAACTTTTGACCTCCATTTTTTCAAAAGAGTTGTTTATTTCTCAAAACCGAGATGGACAATCTACTGTCAAATTTCACAGGCAACACGATGCAATGCGTATCTATCGAATGATACCCAGAAACAAGCATTTGTATGTTGTATACGGCCGTGAACGCTCCGAGAAGCCCATAAAAAGCGAATAAAAAGCGACCAAATGGAGTGGTATCAAAGATGGTAAGTCATCCAAGGAAATCAGACTTTCTAGGTATCAGTTGATAGATAAAAAGCATTTTTAAGTCTATGTCAAATTTGAAGTTGGGTTGTCCATTCCGTTCACAAGAAAAATGAGCTCCAAAAAAGTAAGACTTTTCCAAGGGGGGAATGCTACAGACAGAACCACCAGGACAGAACCAATCTGTGTATGTTGACTTTTGCAGACACTGAGGCTGATATAGCGGGGGACTCTCTGAGTCCCTGACTTCAGTCCTGGGCATAGCTGGGACTCAATTCGAAATGAAGATAAAACCGCCCCGCCAGGCACGGGAATGGTCTTACTCTTCTCATCGGGAATCGATCGGCAAGGCACACTCTCCTTCTGGTATCAAGTCCAACAAAAATACACATATCAATTGCGGCTCATCAACTCGTATGGCGGGCAACGTGTGTGCGAACGTGGATCAAATACGACGCCAAAGCCGATGGAACAACACAACGATCAACGGCGATATCTCACCAACCTTCCGAGAGAATTGGTGCAATCAGTGGCAGGCTTCCCCACATATGGTCGATTCTTTTATCTTGCACGTGCCGCCCTTAACCCACCTACCAGCCTCTGCAAGAAGTTGCTCCCGGCGATCGGCGAATGACATGACCGACTGGCGGCGAAAGAACTCAGTCCTGGCGATCCAATTCAACCTACCGTCGCTGAAAATGCATTTGTAAAGGTGATTATGATGTTCAGGAAGACTTTTATACAGGACTCGGTGCTCATGATGGATTTCCACCCCTGCTATCCCATTTGGCAACATTCAATCTTCTCTGACCCAACCTATTTGTCATTTAAAAGGTAAGTCCACATCATAGCATGAGAATGCAGTAGCATGCTCGCTCTGGTATGTTGAGGATATGCTGAAAATTGAAGCTCAGGAACACGATCCTGCCCGCACACTCCTCCAACAATGCGTGCCTATGCACTTCTAGATTTCAAACCCCGATTGGCTATAAGATTATATTTTCTGCCCGTTCTCTACTTTTGCTCCTTCTTCCCCTCGTCATCACTTTTTTTGCCTCCAATGTCATTCTCTTTACTCCACGACGTCAAACGAACGAACGAACGAGCAAACGAACGAACGAACGAACGGTAACTCTCCTCTTCTCACGTCATGTTCATCTTTTGCTTAC
>LT553587.1:302331-333486 GCA_900079185.1 Absidia glauca
GTGGGAAGGGGAGAATTACCGTTCGTTCGTTCGTTCGTTTGCTCGTTCGTTCGTTTTTCGCCGTGGAGTAAATAAAATGACAGTGGAGGCAAAAAAGGGATGACGAGGGGAAGAAGGAGCAAAAATACAGGACGGGCGACAAAAAACTTCTTTGTAGTCAGAAGCGGAGTTCGAATGTTTGGCAGGCAGGAAAATGAAGGGGAATTTTCAGGAGGGGCTATGGTTTGTAGGCATCACTGTGGGTTTTGCTCTTCAAGCAAGATGGGAAGCATTGTCCTGAATGCACGACTGTCAAATTTGATACTTGTTTTATTGGATGGAAAGAAGTAAAATACATGATTAGCAAACTGATAAAACAACAAGTCTAGAACTACAATAAAAACAGTCTAATCACATATGCACATTAACTACAGCCACTACCAGTAAAACAAATACAAAAAAAGATCAAGAGACACGCAGAGATTGTTCGTAGTTGAGAGTTGTCGTTTTTGGTGGGTTGTTTTTCGATGGTAGGTGTCGTTTAGTTGGCCTTCTTGCGGAAAGAGCAACCTTCAGTCAAACGAGCACGACCACCAGTGGGTTGGCACAAGACAGTACCGCAAGAGGAGCAGAGCACAACAGTTTGAGCATGGGAGAAGACGGTGCTAATGTTCAAACAGCCTAGGGGAATCATAATCATAAAGTCAGTGCTGCATCACCTCCATCAACTTTTCTATCTATCCATCCATCCAAGATTGCTTCTTACCAGGGCACTTAACATCCATGAAGTAAGAGTTGGGAGATTGCACGAGACGCTTGAGCTTGTGAGAGCGCTTTTCGTGTTCAACGGTAGGGTGAAGAAGATCGACGGCCAACTACAAAAAGAAACATTCGAAGTTAGTACACCAGAGTCTCATTATTGAAAACTTCCTACAACCCCCGTCTCATTGTCAACTTTGATGCCCCACACCAGTTTATCCATCCATCCACCTGTTTATGGTTCCATCCATCCATCCATCCATCCATCTAGCCATCCATCCATCCATCGCCGTTCTGTTTTCACTCTGATCAATCGTCTTTGTAAAACTTACGGTCATGTTGCTATGTCTCGTAAAAGGGAAGGAGAAGCAAATTGAAAAGAGTCCCCGTTTATCAACTCCAAAATTATTCCAACTCCGCCACAACCTCCAAAAACGCCGACGCAAAACTCCGCCTGCAGCCAGAAAAGGGGTACGACATCACTTGCAAGAGGCCGTAGATAGATCACACCATTCCACTAGTTGTAGAGGAAGAGCTTCTTTCATTCATAAGGCATACAATAAAAAAAAGGAACATGACGTCGTATATACAACTAGACTAGCTCTGTTCTACTTGCCTTACCTAGCAACTAGTTATGTATCACCCATTAGAGTTCTGCAAATGAAAGGTGAGCCCTATCTTATAAAGTTGCAGAATCTCGACTCTCTATCATCCGATCCTCTTTACATCGCCCTACTGCTCATCACACATTTTGCCTCCCATTAGTGATCATGCCCCCCCCGCCTCCGAAGTATGATGTCAATCAACATTGTGTGCTCCATTCATTGAATTGCCTAGTCAGAAGGAAGAATCTTCTACCTCACTAAAGAATGAAACAGCATAAACAAAGTGAGTGATAAATAAGCGTCATTCACGAAGGAGAAACTTGCCCATGTGCTTCAGGGAGTCTTCAATGGCATGATGAACTCATAAACTAGTACCCTCCCAGAGTGTCGTCATGGAGATTAGGTGGTTATCGTTAGATACGGTAAAAGAAGGCAAGGAATGAAAGGGTTCATTTTGGGGAGGCACGGCGGGGTTTGAAAACAAAAGTTCTGACGAATCATATGGCTTACCCCTGAGAAACCCCGTGCCTCATTCATGCAAACAAATGTAATGAGTGAATTCACACAAAATTTAAATTGGCTTGCCTTAATGATCCTAGAATGGTTTTAGATCTGACATAAACGACGTCGTTGCTTCCTTTTTGTTTGTGTGAAGCAAAAGAAGAATGACATAAAAAGAGCGGCTTCCTTGACCACCAATTCTTGCTTTCTTTCTATCTTTGATCCATTTCCTCACTTCATTATCATGTCTGCTATGCACTCCCAACCTACTGTTCTTCAAGCTGAGCCCGTATCAAGTCATCCTGCTGACACTCATACAACCCCCAGCCCATCAGGGACTGAAAATGGCCATCCAAGACAGGAAGACCCCAACGTTCCTGAACAAGTTTCTGCCGCTCTAGAAGAAGAAACGGCTCCCCATTCGGGTGGCTTTTTTGGGTCTCTGCGAAAAAGAATGAGATCCGCCGCTGGGATAGATTCGCAATTCGTCAATCCCTATTTAGGAAAGGACCATTCCTCTGGCAAATTGCCTCCTTACGGCCAACAACAAACATCCTCATCACCTGCCAATCCTCCCCCTACGTCATCTATGATGCCCCCATTCCAATCACCTCAGTATGGAGCACCACAGTACGGGGATGATTTTTATCACCAGCAACAGCAAGCGATGATGTATGGTGGGATGCCTCACCCGCTTGCAAGTAGAATGCCCATGATGAATGGACCCATGGGTGGGGGATACTATGGAGGTGTGCCGCCGCAATTCCATGGCTCTGCTCCTTTTCTTTACCCTAGTAACAGCCTTCTCGACTACGCTTACAGCATGCATGATCCGTATGCGGCAGCATACCCTTATGGTGGTGGATTCAACCCTTACGCTGGTGGCGCCATGCCTGTCCAGGATAAGCGATTGTTGCCCGAAAGGAACCATTATAGTGCAGTTAAAGATATCTGGTGTACCAATCTTCAATGATCCAATAAAGCAAGACAAATATGCATGATTTACACATTGATGGTCAGGGTCCATTTTGGGAACCGGGGGTTGAAAATGAAAGTTTCTTGACTATGAATGATGTGACATTTGAATCTATGTGAATTTTTGAACTCCATTTTTTTTAAAGAGTTGCTTATTTCTCAGAACTGAGCTGGACAATCCACCGTCAAATTTTACAGAAAACACAATTCGATGTATATCTATTGACCGATACCCAGAAACAAGCACTTTTATGTTGTATGCGATCGTGAACGCTACGAAAAGTCTCCAAAAAAGCGACCAGTTGAAGTCGTATTAAAAATGGCAAGTCGTCCAAGAAAATTAGGCTTTCTAGGTATCAGGCAATTGATAAAAGGAGCCTTCAAGTCTATGTCAAATTTGAAGATGGGTTGTCCATTCCGTTCACAAGAAAAGTAAGCTCCAAAAAAGTAAAGCTTTTTTCAGATCTGTCCTTTTTTCAAACGGCGGGCTTTGAAAATTAAAAAATCTGAACATTTGAAAAATGTGAACTTTTGACCTTCATTTTTTTATAGAGTTGCTTATTTCTCAAAACCGAGATGAACAACCCACCGTCAAACTTCACAGGTAACACGATGCAATGCATATCTATCGACTGATACTCATAAACAAGCATTTGTATGTTATATGCGGCTGTGAACGCTACGAGGAGCCCCCCAAAAGCGGCCAATTGGAGTGGTATCAAATATGGCAAGGTGTTCAAGGAAATCAGGCTTTCTAGGTATCAGTCGATAGATAAAAAGCACTTCTGAGTCTATGTTAAATTTGAAATTGGTTTGTCCATCCCGTTCACAAGAAAATGAGCTCCAAAAAAGTGAGACTTTTTCCTAGGTCTGTCCTTTCTTCAAACTAATCAACGAAAAATTAAGTTTACGCCTATGTATTTTTGCCCCAAAGTCTCCAGTTTCCAACAAACGTCCCTGAAGTTGCGTTTGCGTAGGCAGTATAAATCACTCTACCCACACCCATTAATCATGTATCACAGCAGCACAAAAAAACAACTTTATTTAATAGTATGTATAGGGGAGGCGGGAATTGTAAAACTAAGGATCAAAGGACCAGACCTTGAACCAGGCTTCCTTGGTATCGCCATTCCGTATCAAAGCGACAATCTTGAAGGCATCCATTTGTATCCAGACAATATCATTCTGCGGTATATCCATGGCGCCATAGTCTTCATGTCTGAGGGTCACCACATAATCTTTTGCCCGGATTTTGTACTGATCGAGACCCAAGAGATCCCAGATTCTGAGGCCAGCTCGAGATCCACCTAAAGGAGAGAAGAAGAAAAGATGAGTAAGAGGGAGAGCGAGGGAGAGGGAAGTCGGGTCTTACTAATAAGTCTGCCTTGGTCTGAATCCAGGGCCAAAGAGCTGACTTGGCAGGTATGTCCGTAATAGGTTCGTACGAATTCGATGGTAAATTGATCAGGAGTGGAGACAAGTCGGTATTCTTTTATGGTGTTACTGGTGTGAGCTGTCATCAGGAATGGTTCTGAGTAAACGATCGATGTCAATGTTGGGGGAGCGCGGGATCCTAATGGCAAAAGGGCAGATCGAGGATCAAGGATAGAGGAGTGACGAGAGGAGGACAATCCATTGGCTGTAAAGATGATTTCCTACAATACAAAGCATGTCAGATCTATCCCCTTATCATGATTGCCGGGTTTTCTTACCTGAGTACCAATCGAGGTTTGATTACCCATCACCAACATTCCATAGCAGAGAATAGCCCGCCACTGAGTGGAGGAAAGGTGCCGAGCCAAGTGAAGAACAACCGGAGACCAAGGAATAGGGCTTTCAAGTAACAGGACTTGCCGAGGAGTAGGATCGCTAATATCAAATGCCTGCAGTTTCATGTTGGCGGTACACATGATCAGCATCGGATAACATACGTCAAGAGCCACCACCGCCGATCCTTGACTAAGTGGTCGGTATCGGCCCGTCCGTCGAGTCCCCACCAAACTTGTCGCTTCTTGTTCTTTGGCGGTCGTTATCTTCCATACATCGAATCCTCCTGCGCTGTTTCCGATCGTCAACCTGTAATATTGTTGCTGCTGTCCAGTGTGATCATCGAGCTCTTCTGTGGCTTCGTTGAGTTTCATAAAAGTGATTGTGTGTCGTCTATTGTTGTCCGAGACATCATCCAAGCAGCAGAGTTGTCGTGTAGTGGTCTTGCCGATGTGCCATAGTTCTACTTGGGTGCGAGCTTGGTTGCAAACACAAAGAAGGTCGCGGGTATATTGAATAAGGTATTGCAGGGTACAACTTCCCCAAGAATTCGAATGTTCGGAGAAGGTATTGGTATCGTGGCGGTAGGAGGTACAATAGCCTAGCAGTATAAAATTGTTTAGCGTCTTATTTGGGAGAAGGGCGCTGTATAGGCCTTGTCGTTTACCTGTTAGCCAATTTTGATGAATGCGGTACTGATCTTTCCAGTCCGAGAAGGGAAGCTGGTATTCAGCCATGGGATTCCATTTCGCCTTGAAGGTACAAAGTGGTTTGTTGAATCGTTCTTCGTATAAGGGCCGCCATAACTAAAGAAAGTGATTAGTTCAAGTGGATTCGTCACCCTTATCTCACTTACCCCCGCATCACAGGATAACCGAGACCAAGCATGATTGACTTTTCCACATTCAATCAGATCATGAGCAGAGAGGTAGGCAAAGGTACCAAGGACAAGCTCGTCAGAAAACAATTGGCAAGTAAAGTCGATACGACGGCCTGCGTCTCTGCGTTGTTTTTTCAAAAGGGGCATTTTTGCTTAAAAGAGGAAGAGAGGAGTTTAATGTTGTGGTCACCTTTTCCCACTTTCAATCCCGCCAGCGAAGATGTCGGGATTTGAAATGCAAAAACTGGGTTGTAACTTTTTGGATTGTTCGTCGAAAAGGTTACACCGAGCAAATGAAATGAAATCAAAGGGACAAGCAAAGGGACAAGCGAAAGGAACGAAACGAATCAGAAGGATGGCATTTAACTGAGTTTGAAAGAAATTAAACTTTGCCATTCAGCAAGAAGTTGACGATTGTGGAAGGTGGACTCCAACGAACTATGTTTGTGGATTAAAAAGGAAGGTCAACACGGAGAAGATTCCAAGTGATGGATACGGGTTAAGCAAAGGCATGAAAAGAAAGTACAGCATTGGTTTACTTGTGAATACCCTATCAATGTATTAATCTTTGAGTGACAGAAAAGTCTGCCCTGTCAGAACGCCCGAGCGGTCTTTGAAATGTTTTTTTTTTTCTTTGCACCACCTCAATAAGAGGGTTTAAAATTTCACTTTTCCATGTGTCGCTTTTCTTTCCTTTCTTCTTCACTTTCTAATACAACTCCTTCACCCACCCACTTTCCTTTCCTTTCCTTTTCACCATGAAGTCCTTCTGCATTGCTCTCTTCTTGGCTTTGGTTGCTCTTGTCTCTGCTCAATCTTCCAACGATAGCCCATTCTACATTACCTACCCTCTCTCAGGTACCACCTTGAAAGCTGGTGAATCGTAAGTACTTGACTCATATCTCTTCCATAGCCTTATCATAACCTTTGCTTCCTTTTCTTTTCTTTCATAGTATTGATCTCGGTAAAGTCCTCGACTCCATTGCAATACACGGACGAAAAGAATACCCCTTGACTAACTTTTGTGTGCTCTCTCTTTAGCCTGGAACAATGGTCTTGACCAAACTGTGAAAGTAGTTGTGATCCAAGGTCCCAATGCCAACACCATGTCTCCCACTGGTATCACTTTCAACGTTCAAGGTGATGATGGCTCTTATACCTGGACTGTAAGTACTCTCATGCATCGCATTGATCGACAGCCTGACTGACACTATTCGTTTACAATACAGGTACCCAAATCTCTTGCTCCCTCTGGCACTTATGCTTTCCAATTCGAATACAAGGGTGACAATGGTGCCACGTGAGTACTAATGTTTTGGTGTTTGTGCAAGAGAAAGAGACATGCACAGAATTGGTCTGACCAGGATAGAAACTCATCACCTTTTGAATTTCCTTATCGAATCGAATAGTCAATATGCTTACAGTGGCCCTGTCTCAGTCTCTGGTGGTACCGGCACTGTTGGCTCTGTCTCCGCCACTGCTACCTCCGCCTCTGCTTCCTCTGCTGCCTCTAGCTCTGCTGCTCCTTCCTCTGCTTCCTCTGCTGCTGTGTCCTCCTCATCTGCTGCTGTCTCTTCTTCCTCGTCTTCTGCCGCTTCCTCATCTGCTGCTTCCTCTAGCAAGACCACCGCCTCTGCCTCTGCCACTCCCTCTCCTTCCAACGCCGCCAGTGGTCTCACCATCACCTCTCTTGCCTTGGCCGTCCCTGCCTTGATGATGGTTGCCTTGACCGCTTAAACAATCTTGATCGGCCCTTTAGCTAGTATCATTCTCCTTAGTTAGCGACTCTCTCTCTCTATTTTTTACAATCTATTTGATATCTGTGATATCGTCTCTATTAGTATCAATAAACTCGTGGGGGTTCTCTTCACACAAGCGTTTGTCGTTGGGTTATTGCCGGTGATATCAGAATGATGCGCGTAATGCCAAGGGAATGGAACTAAGATTAAGTTTCAGCTTTTGTCTGTGCTACACAATGTTACTCACCTTCCAGTTTCCATCCTCGGTAGCAATCGAGATCGTACAAAGGTGGTCTTCGAAGAGATCAAGCTCACAGTGACTATTCAAATGGGAATCGTCTACTTGTGCAAGGCTTTGAAGAACATTGACAAGTCTCAGGGGCGGAAAAGGTGCACCAGGGGTGACCCCTGAGTTTTTATTTTTTTGGGCAAATTTGACAGGGATTATGTTTTCAGGCACCGTTGTAGAGTTTTATGGGTAGTCAGCTTCGTCCTATGGTATGAACATCCTATGAACCATCTCTCAGTTTGTGGGGTATGTATAGACGAGGGGTTCTCAATAGTGAACTCGCTCTTTCGTCAGCAAGCAATACTCCCAATTTCAAACTCCATCTTTCACTGGCTGTCAAAGTAAACACGTAGGGATATGAAACGTAGGGTTTGAAAAAAGGGGTGAAAAAAGTGGAGCCTGACTCAAAATTTGTGCCCAATATGGACTTTTGCTCTGTATCAAGCGTATGAACGACTAACGGTCACTTTTGACTTTACTACGTTGAATTTTTAAGTCTATCTACACAAGCACCATGAACCCCTAGCATCCTCAAGATGTGAAAGGGTCGAGCATGGGCAAGGTGAAGGATTTGGCTAGCGCACGGATTGATTTGAGGCTCACACTGGATTTCAAACCCCGCTCTGGCTACAAAGGTGCTATTTTTCCCTCAACTCCTTTTTTTGCTCCTTCTTTGCCTCTTCATCCCTTTTTTCTTTCAATCGACATTGGCAATGCATCACGAATGACTCGCTCTCTATGCAACGACCATCAATGACGAGCGCACGGTAAGTATCTCCTTCTCGCCGTCTTCTCCATCTTTAACTTACCTTGACTAATGTTTGCCTTTTGCATCATTGCACCTTTTTTCTTTGATGATCGAATGGGATGGCAACGAATATAGGCTCTCTGGCATTAGGACTGGATAGACATGGACATGGACTAGGGATTGGACGCAAGAAAATACCAAAAACATAAGGAAGCCCGTGCAATTTTTTTAGGTGCCCTCACTTGTTCCATTGTAGATTGTCTAGTCATTGCACTTTCGAAAAACACTATTCCTTAGCTCGCTCCATTTGGACACTACCACTGATTCTTTTGGCATCGCTGACCAGCTCCCCCTTCCTCAATCCGAAGCACATTACGCTAGACTAGTCATTCCATGGCAAGCCCTACATATAGTTTAACATAGTCTCATCAGTCAATAAAACCTACTTTTAACCAGCTCCATGACTTCACTCTTTTGAATATGCTCCAGTGATCTCGGAAACTCTGACATGCACCGGGCTGACAAGTCTTGACCGATCGCTTGCACACGAGATTTTGAAAAGGCGGGGTTTGAAATAAAGTGGGCGGGCGACCTAATTTGACTTTTTAGAAACTTAACGATTTCCAGTTGTAAATTTTTGTGACAAGTTGCCCTGGTTTTAGATACTCACATGGACAACCTATCTTCAAATTCCACATGGAGCAAGATAGAATGAATATCTAACGAAGGATACCAAAATTGTAGTGTTTCTGTGCTGTATGCTTTCCTAAACACTACACTAAGCCCTAAAACAGCAACAGATTCCGGTGCCCTTAAAATCGGCCATTAATCCATCGAACCTCAACGTTCTTAGCATCATTCGGTAGATACGAAGCACTACTTTTTGCATGTAAAGTTTGAAGTGAGATTTTTTATCTCTTTTACGATAACATTCATGTTCAAAAAAAAAGTGACACTTTTCATGAGGGGTGATCCGTCCTTTTTTTTCAAAATCAGCGTTTGAAAAATTCGGCAGCTTTTTGATTTTTCGAACTGGAGGATGCCAGGAACACATGTTGCTTGTGTAGATAGAGTTCCAAAGGCAAAGACGTCAAGTCAAAAGTGAGATTCGTCCAGTCATAACTTTACACAGATCAAAATTCTTACATAGTGCACACAAGAAACGTCAAACCAGAGCAACACAAGCGGGATCTCAGCTCATTTTTTCAAGTTTGACCCAGGGATAGAGACAATAGTCATGGAGAAAGTTTCAAGTAAGATTTATTGAGTGAATGAGACTATTTTCAAGCTATACGGGGTGAGGGGCTGCGAAGGAATGGCTAATCTAGTGTCATGGCCAAGAGAAAGAAGGAGGGCTCGTAACTTTCATGCCACAAAAGGCAAGATCGGAGTTGTAATTTTGAAATGTTCCAACAACGGCACTTTGTGTATCTTGAAGGGTTTGGGGAAATGAATGCCTGGGGATATGAAGTGCATAACCAAAAGCTATCTGTCAGATGTGCTCCTGAAACACTCCCCTCCACAAGCAAATAGACTATCAGATAGCCATACAAAAACTAAACGAACCACTACCCTTACTGGTGAGCAAGCCAAGATTTCTAAAGCGAAGCAATCCTACAGGAGTAAAGAGTATATACACATCGGATAGCTTGGAAAACATAGACACCTTTGATGGGGGAAGTAGTGTTAAAAGAGCAAGCCGTCTGCCCAATCTCTTCAATTTTATTGGTGACTGTGGAATTCAATGCCCGCCTGTTATTTGCACGACCTTTCAAAAATTTTCCACGTTTCGTTTATTTTCCCTCTCTTTCCCATTAAAGTTTATAATCATGGGGAACCTCTTTTCGAAATCAACCGATACGCCCTCGACACTCGGCAAAAGAACCAGGGGTGATGATGACCAAGATCACACGAAACGACCTCGCATTGCCCCCATCTTGGAAAGCCAGGTTGGGATCTCCGCCTTTATGAACCCTGACTTGACAGGTTTCCATTGTATTGTGAAGAACAGGTAAGACCCCCTCCTCCATTTAAAAGTGATCAGGCACTACAATTCCTTTTGTATTTGATAGAGCCGAAGACTTTCTTGTTAACGAAGTTGATTTGGATGGCCAGGTTGTGCGCTTGACGACCTTCGATGTCCCGGTTGTCCACAAAGTAAGTAAGGGCCGGCAACGACAGGGTCAAGACTCATGATGGGATTATGATAGGCTACAGGTCCCTCTTACACTGCCGATGAATTCGATGCCAAGATCAAGGCGCTATTTGACCAAGATGTGGCCTCTGAATTCCGCGATTTCCTTGATCACCGTGATGATATTGATCGTGTCATCTCCATTCAGGTAACAAACAAATAACTAGGAGGGGTAAGCAAAAGGGGCTGGCTGACACATTCTTTATATGTGCATAGACCGACAAGACAACCAGGTTTGAACTGTACAAACTGATCGCTACTCTCGATACACCTCTGAAATCATCTGTCAAGGAAGGATTATTGACCTTGTGTTGGCCCGAAAACGTCGAAAACCCCAGTAAGATGATATACACATGTGTTTACGGGTATGCCTTACTAACCTGATAATGTTAGATCGCCGGGTTTTCATTGACCACACTGCTCTAGGTGGTGAATACCTACAATTGAACGTCTATAAAACGCAGATGGATACAATGGGGGCTGTCAATTTGATCGCTCGTGTGGTAAAGTAAGTGAATTGAATGTTTGGAAAGAGGGGCGGAATCAAGTTACTGACAGACTTTTGGTGGTGTAGGGTGCCTTCCAAACAGATCAGCTATGCTGGTACCAAGGACTCTCGTGCCATCACTGTACAATCAATGACTATTGTGAAAGGGCGACCCGACCGATTTGCTGAAGTGGCTGAAGAACTGGCCAGCCATGGTCTCTATGTAGGCGACTATAAGTAAGTGATCACAAACCGGGATGGACTAGGACTAATAGTGTGTTTGTTTCTAGATTTACACCTCGAGGCTTGACATTGGGAGATGCAAAAGGAAACCACTTTAGTATCGTCTTACGGTAAGTAAAAGGTGGGGGTGGAGTAGAAAAGAGAAGGTGTATCTCATATCAGGATGACATAGTGACGTGAAGGGCGCCGATGAAGCTACAATGACAAAGTCTTTGGAATCATTGGCATCCAATGGCTTCTTGAACTACTTTGGTATGCAACGTTTTGGAACAAGCAGCATTTTGACTCATGAAATTGGACGAAAGATCTTACAAAAGGACTTTGCTGGTGCGGCGGACTTGATTCTGATGCCACGTGCTGGAGGTAAGAAGGGATTGAAAGAAAGGGGGCGGTGGTGAAACAGCATTAACCGTTTATGTATGACAATGAAGATGGTTACTTGTTCGATAAGGCTAGACAACTCTGGGCTGAAACGAAGGATCCTAAACAAGTACTGGCCATTATGCCCAAGCGTGCAAGTGCTGAAATCAAGATTCTCAAAAGTTACGAACGTTACCCTGGCAACCATCAAAAGGCTATTAGAAACGTAAGCATTTAAGAATGAGAAGTGTGGGGAAGGGAAGGGGTATATTTGTTCTCACGATTCTCACGGGTTTGTTTTATGCGCTTAGATCGCTCGAAACATGTACCTGCTGTACATTCATGCCTATCAATCTTATATTTGGAACCGTGCTGTCTCTGCCCGTGTCGAACGTCATGGCTGCTCAGAACCCCTGATTGGTGATGTGGTTATGATCGAACCTACTGAAAAGCAAGTGAATGAAAAGCGAAAAGGCCACCTCAGCAACAATGTGGGCCGGCGCGATCCTTGGGATGTAAGTGCGGGGTTGTTGTATCACCAAAACAGGATGGAACTAACCAAGCGTTTGGGTTTGATTATACTATTTAGAGAATGGTACCTTTGGTGTTGACAACCGAGAACATCCACAACTACACCATCAAGGATGTGGTTTACCCAATGCCTGGCCGTCGTACTGTCTATCCTGACAATGACATTGGTGAACTTATTAAAGACATGATGAGTAAGAGCACCAAAGGCATCATCATCATCATCAACTGACTGTTATTTATCTCCACCTGTAGAGGAAGAAGGCATCGTGATAACCAAGGGTGATAACATCTTCGAGTAAGTTGTTGGGTATAATCAACTCACGTGGCTAATCACACTACTTTTCTTTTCTGCTATCTAGTGATATCCCAGGCGATTATAGAAAGTTGCATGCCGAAGCCAAGGATGTATCATGGTAAGCATATATCACAATCTTTGACCAGGGACCAGGGTGTTGTAGGGGTTTGTATTGACATCTGGAATTCTATAGGTCATTCATTCGGTACAACGATCCTTCAGCGAAACTTTTCAATACTGATCTCGACACAGCAAAAGGTGAACCTCAACCTGTAGGCGAACCTAACGGCAAGCATTTGGCATTACGCATGGAATTCACCCTAGGCAGCAGTCAATACGCTACCATGGCGTTGCGTGAAGTCATCCGGATCGAAACCTCTTCACAAAGTCAATCACAAATGGTACATAGCGATTAGTGGTTAGTCTGTGTTTATCATTTTGTAGTAATACTAGTACATCCTCCCCTCCCCCATCCATCCTCATTCTACTTATAGTTTCATCATATCTTTTGTATGTGTATCTTCTTGACATAAATAAACCATCCATAATCTTACTTTCATTCCATTTGAATTGACAGACCGCCCCAATGACAGATATGATGAAAGCGGTAATCAAAGATAGCGCTATTCTGATAAGTTATCATCCACTGTGGTAGTGTGTGATCAACCCCGCCCTTCCTCGCTTTGCACGACTTTTTAACATCACGCCATCTTTTAAATGTGTGATCATGGCATGTACTCCTTTCACACTGTGAATGCTTATTGCCTTTGTATCAACATATACTCGTTCTCACGAAGATTGCTTGGAAATGAACAACAGAAAGCGGGGGTGCGGGAACGACTATATTTTATCCATTAGTGTAGCGGAGTTGAAAGCTAAAAAGCTATAATCGCTATATCCAACTCAAGCTGAGCGGCAGGATTTTAACCCCCGCCGCCGAAAATACACTTATAAATAAGCCGAACATGGGTCTTCCTTTTTTCTTTCTTTCTTATTCAACAACCAAACTTTCTATCTCTCTAAAATCATGTCTGCCAACAACCAAAACGTCTACTTGAAGGCCACCCGCTATGGTAAGGATCTTGTCCGCTTGATGCGTGTCTACCGTGAAGGTCAAACTCAACGTTGTACCGAACTTACCGTAAGTCATCCCTTTGAATCTTGGAAAAGAGATATTGTCATGATGGAGACTCATCCCTCCCTCCCTTATGAATGTAGGTTCGTTTGTTGTTGGACGGTGCTATTGAATCCTCATACACTCATGCTGATAACTCTGTTGTTGTCACCACTGGTAAGTCATTGTGAATGGAAGGGACAGAGATATAAAGGAGGACGAAGGCTGATGGCCCTTCTGATTTGGATAGATACTTGCAAGAACACTGTCAACATGATCGCCAAGCGTTCCCCCAACGTGGACAACATTGAACTCTTTGCCCAAGAAATCACTGAACATGTGTTGAAGCAATACGCCCACATCAGCCATGCCTATGTTGACATTATCAAGCACAAGTGGTCCCGTTTGAACGTTGACGGTAAGCCCCACCCCCACTCCTTCGTGCGCGATGGTGAAGAAGTCCAAACCTGCTCTGTGGTCCAAGAACGTGCTGGCAACAAGATCACTGTCAAGTCTGGCCTCAAGAACCTCCTCGTGCTCAAGACCACCGGCTCCGCTTTCCATGGCTTCTACAAGGATCAATACACCACTTTGACTGAAACCTGGGATCGTATCTTTTCCACTTCTGTTGATTGCGAATGGGTCTTCGTCGCTCATGATGCCAACACCTTGCGTCGTGTCAACTTCCCTGCCATCCATGATAGCGTCAAGAAGATCACCACCGATACTTTCGCCACCGACGACTCCGCCTCTGTCCAAGCTACCATGTACTTGATGCAAACCCAAGCCTTGGCCAAGCATGCTGAAATCGCCGAAATCTCTTATGCCTTGCCCAACAAGCATTACGTTGGTATGGATCTGTCCAAGCTCGGTCTTGAAAACTCTGGCAAGAACACTGAAATCTACTACCCCCAAGCCGATCCTTCCGGTAAGTCATACAAAGGAGATAGAGAGAGAGATCATAACGAATAGCTGTAACTGACGGGTCTCTTGAATGTCTGTAGGTCTTATCACTGCCACTGTTGCTCGCAAGTCTTCTTCCAAGCTTTAAAGTTGATGCCTCTTTTCTAGTTTAGTTTCTTCTTTATATCCTTCGACGCTTCTCCTCCTTATCATCAGATTTTTTTTTTGTACATCTTCCGTCCCTGTGGGATGAAAGTTGATACTTTTTAGGTTTTTTTTTTTTTGTACAAAAACATCAACACAACTCTACTACCTTCCCTACTCTGAACATTTGTAAATAAAATTGGATTCAAAGTAACATTGTCTTGAAGAAGGCTAAATCTACGGAGTTTTCGAGAAGGCTTGGGGGTTGGAAGGTGAGTCTGGTTACGATCGTGTCTGGTTGGGTGTTTCAAACTCCGCCAGGCATAAAAGTTGATCATCTCCTTCACCTATTCTTTTGTTTCTTCTTTGCTTCTTGCTCACTTTTTTTCTTTCCATCGACATTGGCACCGCACCACTAATGACTCGCCCTCTATACAGCAACCTTGAACGACGAACGCACAGTAAGTCTCTTCTTCTCACTGTCTTCTCCATCTTTGCCTTACCATGACTAACAGTTGCCTTTTGCATCATTGCTCCTTTTTTTCTTAAATGATCAAGTGGAATGGCAACGGATATAGACTCTTTGATACCAGGACTGGATGCTTGTGGCTGGATTGGACGCAAGGGAAACCCCTACCAATTTTTTTTAGGTGCACTCCCATTCCACTGTAGAATCTCATTGTCCAAGTTAAGTTACTGATAAAAGTGTACCAATTCTTTGCCCATACCCTTCCACTACTATCTTTGATACTTTTACACAGCCTGGCCGTCTTTGTCCGCCTCCATTTGCTTGATTTTTACAGTAGCTTAGTCATTCTCATTACAACCCGTTGTCATTTACACATTAGCTTAACTACGGCCACAAAGATAGCCCATAGCCCTTTAGTCCTACCGTATCAATAAAGCCTACTTTTATATTCTCCAAGAGACTTCTCTCTAATCCATAATTATAACAAGACCATGTACATTATAAAGACCAAACTACAGATGAGTAGCTCATCATTGACACCCCCTAACACATCTTCGGTTTACTAGCTGGAATGAATTTAATGACATGTACATGATCGTAGTGTCTATCTGCGCAAACCTACAAAGTTTTACTATACCCCTACTAGTAGGCTTTATCAAGTCATGGAGAGGGATTAAGTAAGGTTTTTATTGACTACTGAATGAGACTATGCTTGAACTACATGTACTAGTGGGGTGGGCTTGTCATGGAGTGACTAATCTAGTTTAATGAGCTACGGAAAAGGGAGGAGATGAGTAGACCAGTGTTCTTCAAAGTATCAGTAGTAGTAGGCGCTGGTAATGGGTCAAGGGATAGTGCACTTTATCGGTACAATGGCTAGGGAATCTACTATAGACAAGATGAGTGCAGAAGAAAAAAAAATTCAAGGGTTTCCCCATGTTTTTTACATTTGAAAATTTTAAAAAGGGCCTTTTTAGGCGACATGAAGCAGTGGTGGGGTCGTCATTAGCATCGTCGTCGTCTTTATCGTCGTCGTTATCGTTGTAGCGAATCTAGAGTCAAAAGAAAGAGGAACGATGCAAAAGGCAAAAAGTTAGTAATGGTAAGCAAAAGATGAACATAACGTGAGAAGGGGAGAGTTACCGTTGGTTCGTTCGTTTGTCGTCGTGGGGAAAAAAAGAATGACAATGCGGTAAAAAAGTGATGACGAGGGGAAGAAGGAGCAAAAATAAAGGACGGCAAAAATAAACTTCTTATAGCCAATCGGGGTTTGAAATCTAGAGTGCACAGGCACACATTGTTGGAGAGGTGTGTGGGCAGGATCGTGTTCCTGAGCTTCAATTTGTAGCACATCCTCAACATATCAGAGTAGGCACACTACTACATTCTAATGCTATGATGTTGACCTACCTTTTGATTTACATGTAGGCTGGATCAGAGAAGATCTAATGGTACCAAATGGGATGGCAGGGGTGGAGTTCCTTCATGAGCACCGAGTCTTGTATAAAAGACTTCCTGAGCATCATGATCACGAGCAAAAAAATGATCGACCATTGGTAGGGAAGCCTGCCATTGATCGCATCTTTTTTCTTGGAAGGCAGGTGAGATATGCGCCGTTCATCGTTGTGTTGTTCCATCGGCCTTGGCGTCGTATTTGATCCTCGTTCGCACCCACGATATCCGCCATACGATCTGATAAACCGCAATTGAGATGTGTCTGCATGTTGGGTCTGATACCAGGAGAAGAGAGATTTTTATCGATCGATTCCCGATGAGAAGAGTAAGACCAATCCTGCGCCTGGCGGGGCGGGTTTATCTATTTCAAATTGAGTCCCCGCCATATAAGTCCTCAATGTCCGCAAGATTCAGGATACGCCTCAGGGTGACACTTTGCCACATAGATCCCATAGTGAGTGCCCGCATAAATCGACAGTGAGTGTCCACTTAGATCCACAGTGAGTGTGGCGTTTGCCCATACTGCGTGCTGGTTTCGAACGATGTGGGAAAACAGGGAACCAGCAGGTAGGAATGCCGTTTACACAAGTAGTTAGTGTAGCCCTTGACAACCCTTGCTGAATGCTGAGTCTTCACTGGCTGTTCCTAGAAAACGATATATGCAATGACGTACACTAAGAATGGTAAGGCTGTTATCTATGAAAGATGAGGAGGGCAATGTGTTTTCTGTCACCATAAGAGGGCTGCAAGAGCTGCATGAACATCGGAGTTTGAAATAAACCTCGCATGGGCCAAAAGAGTCTTGCTAAAGGAGAGGTTCCCGCTGTCATTAGTATTGGATGTCGACCCCAAATGTTGTTAATACAAAGGTAAGGGAAACACATACGCATTTGTATGCAATGCAATAGGGGGTCCCGCCTATTTGGAAGTAAGGACAAGGGATGCTGTTTATTGAATGGACGTAATAGATTGTAAAAGCAGAATGATTTATTAGAGTGAGGTATAAAGAGAAGAGGGTAGTACAAAAGAAGTAGCTCTCGACATGTCGATCCCAAAAAAAGCGTGGTATTAGAGAGGACAAATAGTTAAAGAAGAGAAGAAGAAGGGGGAAAAAAGGAGAAGGGGAAAGAGGGAGGGAGGGAAAGCATAGCATTATGCATATCTATATATAGCTGTAAACGGGACTCAAGCCAAAGAGGAGAGAGTAACTTATGTAGGTGGTAGGTATGACTAAGTGAGTGATGCATATATCAATGTAGTAAAGTAAGTGAAGACCAAGTATGTAGAATACAACTATAATAATAATCGAGGTTGACCTCTGATGAGAAAGAGGGCAAAAGGGAGGGAAGGAGTATGTATGGAGATAAAGGAGTGGGGAGAGAGGAGCGATTAGATCATATAACCAGCAAACACATCAGTCCCAAGTATATCACGGTTCCCAGAGCGGTAGCGAATCATCCATTTCCCATCAGGTAGCTTGACATAAAAGTTGGAGTATGGGAATTCATTGTGTTTGCAGTATGTGGGGCTAAAAGGAGGTACAGTGATGTCGGCCACGGCATTGTTTCGCTCGATCCATTTCTTTTTTCGTGTGCGGTGAGAGGAGGACTCAGATGATCTTGATTTAAAAGATAGTCGAGCAGAAGAGGAGGGTGGAGTGCTGAGGCTTGTGTTTCGGGAGGATGATGATTGTGCCTGTCGATCATTTGCCGTAAAGGTAGAGGACGCCAGCGTAAAGGAAGATGAAGATGGTGAGGTAGTGGACGGAGTAGATTTAAGAGAGAAGTGACTAGAGAGTTGGCCCCAAGCTGATCTGAGTTTGTGCGACGCACTCGATAATGAAGAAGAGCTAGAAGACAGTGCGTTTTGTTGGTTCTGATTTTTGTCCATCGTTAGGAAGAAGAAGAAGGAAAGAAAGAAATAGATTTCGATCCGTCTTCCCCTTTTTAAAGCAAGTAGAATATTTCCAACTCCGACGTAATTTTGGAGCCTCCTCTCTTCGTTCGTCTGTGGTCCATTCTGCATCTTCCATGTACCATTTCAAACTAGACTTGAATATTTAGGTGACGATAGGTGATATGGTGGTGGTGTGATGTCCACTGAGGGCCTTTTGTTATTGTGGAACTTTCTTAGGTGGGTTTAGGGTAGGCTGACCCGCCTACATGCATGAGGTTTTGTGTTGCAATTTCCTTTTTTGCCACAATCGGTGCTATTCCACCCCCTATGTTACTTGCAGTGATAGATGATTTCGTTTTGTCAAGTAAGCGCAACACAATACCTCACGTGAACCATGTGAATGGAAAATTCATGCAAGATCGCACCCTCGACTAATTTCAACTCCGCCCAACTTTTGCAATAGGCTTTTATTTCATGATAGAAAGAGTGTAGAAAAGACATGGATTTAAACACAAAGTTGAAGATATCTATATATATCTCAAGAGATGGCGACTATTTATGTGCATGTATATGATTCTCAAGTGCGCCGCGACGGTTTGTTGACGGATCGTCTATTTCCATCACCTTTCCCACACCCTTGACATACATATTTGTTGTCAGATAAAGAGTGAAAGTCTTTCCTTTCGCTTCTATAGAAATCCCACATTAAAACTTCTGGTATACAATCATGCGCCGTCTCAAGTGATGGACCCGAAGTAGAGAGGACATGTGTTGTTTGTGTTTTTTGACAGCGGGTCCTTAAATTCCAGTTACAACCTCACCCGATCGATGAAGACAGAGACATAAACATAACCTAAGCACGACCTTTTTATTGTATGCAAACAGAAGATATCTAATGACTAAACTAATAGAAGGTAGAGGGGCGCTTGGCTTGGTAGAGAGATCGGTTGGCCTTTTGGACACGTTGGAGACGATGAGGTAAGGGGAAAGCAAGTTTGGGGGTCAACAATTGCTTGATGTATTGGCGACGAACATCAGCAACGGCGATTTCAGCAACACGGATGATTTGGATGTTACCGAAACGAGATCGATGACGAGCAGCCATATCTTGATAACAGGTACCGACAGCTTCGACACGGGACATACCACGGTATTCCTTGTACATGTTGTGAGTGCCGGAACGGGAGTCGTAACGAAGCCAGACGCCAAAGTTCTTGATTTGTTCAGGGCGCTTTTCGAAGATCTAAATCAAGTCCAAAAGGTGCGATGAGATGGGCAATTCCTTGTTACACAAACTCTGACAGAGAGTAACCTACTTCGTTAACGGACACGATTTCACCAGCCGTCTTCTTCACCTTGCGAAGCTTGGCCAAGAAGTACCAGAAACGAGACTTGGCAACCACATCGTTAGGGGCGAAGATGCGCATACGGAAAAGTTTAGGGGTACGGTCTTGTTCGGAAGGAAGCTTACGTCCAACCACCTGGTATTCGTGGAACTATTATTGACAAAAGTAACAATCGTTAGTACCTATTCCGATCGTTGCGAAGTTGTTTCTTTCCCCCTTTTCCTCTCTTCATTGCATTGCCAAATACATATACATTCTGCCAACGTGAATGCATAAATGGCAACCGTCAACCCATCCCCAATTCCAGTACGTCGCTCCAATCCATTTCCACATACATCCATCCATTAATCAATCCATCCATCCATCCATCCATCTATATATCCTTTTATCCATTCTTTCGATCGTTCCTATATCGTGTGGATGTCAACTTACTCTAGCCATCGTCGTTTGGAGTATTCTAACTGAAAGGGAGAGACTGAAATGAAAGTATGGATTTGGGCCCCCAGTACCTTCTTCGGATAATTTCAAACTCCGTTTTACAACTCCGCCGTGTAGCCCAGATTGCAGGGATTGGCTCATAGATCGATCTACTGCTCTCGCAAATGATGCTCTCGCAAATGATGCTCTTGCACTGTGGATTTGTTTCTTGCCCTTTAATGGAGCTATATCCATGAAATCATTAACCAACTATGCATTGTGAGCGCATATTAACAACACCAAGGGAAACACGGCCTATGACTTCATTGCATATGTCCCTTGTTCCATTTCGAAGAACACCCCTTGATCCACTTCGAACATCATATGAACGTATCGTACATTGCTATGCATTAGGTCAATCTTGGCATCCCTTGGTCACAAAACAAT
Source organism: Absidia glauca (assembly GCA_900079185.1). Lineage (NCBI taxonomy): Eukaryota > Fungi > Mucoromycota > Mucoromycetes > Mucorales > Cunninghamellaceae > Absidia > Absidia glauca. The sequence goes on from LT553587.1 coordinate 322,875, forward strand.
GATATAAAGCATGACAGTATAGTGTAAGGAGATCGATGCAGCTACTTTTGGATGGTGAAACAGCAATCCGCACCGATTCAAGAAGGGAGGCGGAGTACACTGACAGCAAAGGTGTGGAGTGTGGGGGAAATCACACCAGACTTTCACTTGAATGAAAACCCTACCAAAGGAGGGCTGTTTCTCAATGAGAAACTGGTGGGAACGGCCCGATCTTCAAACAGCTATCGCCCTCTTTACATGGAAAATCTTGAGCTTAATTCCTTCCAGCCAAATATTCAAACTCCGGCATAATTTCCAGGCTACAAAGAATCACCTTTTCCGACTGTCCTTTTCTTTGCCCCTTCTTTGCTTCTTCATCACTTTTTCTTTCAGTCGACATTGTAACCGCACCACGATCGATTCGTCTTCTATACAACGGCCTTGAACGACAAAGGTAGGGTGACTATCCTCTTTTCACCATCTTGTCTATCTTTGTCTTATCATGACTAACATTAACATCTTCCCTCATTACTCTTCTTTTTCTTAGCAAATCGAATGAAGTGGCAATGGATATAGGCTCTCTGGCACCAGGACTGGATGGACATGTGGTTAGATCAGAGATTGGACGCAAGGGATAACGAAAAACATGGGTCGCAATTTTTTTTTAGGCGCATTCCCATTCCATGGTAGAATCTCGTAGTCAAGTTACCAATAAAAGTTTACCAATTCTTTGCCCATGCCCTTCCGTTACTATCATTAATACTGTTACACAGCTTGGCCGTCTTTGTCCATCTCCATTTGCTTGGTGTTTACAGCAGTTTAATCATTCCCATTACAACCAACTGCCATTTACACATGAGCCTAACTACGGCCTCAAATATAGTATTTATCTTAGCCTTTTAGTCCTATTGCTTCAATAAAACTATGTCGTTATGTGCAGATAGATTTTATGATCAAGGAAATGTGTCATTAGATTCATTCCCACTAGCAAATCAATGATGTATTAGGAATTGCAATGATGAGCTACTCATCTGTGGTTTGGTCTTTATAATGTACATGATCTTGTTAAGGTCATGGGTTAGAGAAAAGTGTTTCGTAGAATGTATAAGTAGACTTTATTGATAAAATATGACTAAGGTACTATGGCACAGACTATGTTAGAGGTTGTAGATAAGCTAATGTGTAAAGGGCAACCAGTTGTAAGGGGCCACCAGTTGTAATGGGGAGTGCACCTAAAAAAATTGCTAGGATTTCCTCTTTTTTTTTTGTGATCCCTTCCAGTCCTGCTGCCAGAGAGCCTAGATCCATTGCAATCTCATTCGATCTGCTGAGAAAAAGAAGATTAATGATGAGAAAGACGTTGATATTGGCAATGTAAGTGAGGTGGACAGGATGGTAAGAAGGAGAGAGTTACCCTGCGTTCGTCGTTTAAAGATGCTGTATAGAGTGCGAGTCGTTCGTAGTGCGGTGCTATTGTCGTTGGAACGATACAAAGTGATGAAGAAGCAAAGAAGAAGCGAATAAAGGGATTGGCGGGAAAACGTGATATCTATGGACAATTTCAAACGCCGCCCGTCTGCCTAGGTTGAGGGACGATCCATTGGCGGGAGTATGATGATGCAAGACAGCAAGACGACTTGCAGCCGATCAGATCAATTCGAGCAGCTTTTCAATGGTGTGTTTGTGAAGATGGTGCTGGTCAAGATGATTGCTAGTGGATAGATTTTATAGTATGGCAAGGGAGTTGTGAGGATTACTACATAAAAAACGAGCATATCTAAAGATGCAAATGACTTTATTGATAAACTACATAACAAATCTAAGCAGCTTGCTTCTTGGCTTGATGAAGAGCAGAACCGAGAGCAAAGCGACGCTATGAAAATAAAAAGTATGGTTAGCAATCAACCATGATCCTCTTTCTCTGCTTGAAACTTACTTGGCTCTTGAGCTTTTGCACCTTGAAGCGATCCAAGTCAGAGAGACCAGCACGAGTTTGACGGGTTTGGATCTTGGCAGCCCAGGCAGACTTTTCCCAATCAGCCAACACGTTGGACTTTTCCAAGTACTTCTTGACAGTCTTTTGGCCAGCACCACGGGGCAAGCCGCTGACAACGAGAGGGGTCAAGGTCAAGCGACGGTAAGGGAAGGCTTGACGGGCCACACCGGTGGTAGGACCATCGATCAAGGCACGGTTGTGGTCGACGATTTCAACAATCACGGCCAATTTACCGGTATCCAAAAGAACAACACGGCCCACTTCGACTTGACGTTTGAAAGATCCTTGCTAAGGAAGATAAAAGGAGAGGTGATGAGTACAAATTGACATTTAAACGGGCGGGTGGGAGTATCATGTTGGTAGAATGGATGAATCGATCATTTCCGTCGTCGTACTGCATTCATCCGGTCCATTGAGTTCCAATGAATGGTCACCACCAGTATGTTGTAAAAGGTGTTCATATGGCTGCTGACAATGTTGTTGTCGGCGCATTGAATGAATCAAGGCTGGAAAGTAAAGGTGCGTATCTTCGTCTGTCGTTTGGTGTTTTCATCCATCCATCCATCCATCCATCCGTCGTCTATTGTCGATCTGATGCATCCGTACGATTCATCCATCTATCCTCTATGATACAACCACATCCACCTTCCATCCATCGAATCATTGCCAAACTTACCACCATGATTAAATTAGAGGAGAGAAAGAAAGGAAAGAGGGGGGTTTGAAAAATCATGAGCTTTCATAAGAGTAAAAAAAGGCGGAGTTGGAAAAAGAGATGCGACCAGTGATGCCTAAACCGACTTGGCTCGACCTGTTCCCTTGTGCCAGCAATCTATGATTCGCTTGTAGGTTGTTTGTTAGCAGTAGGACGAATGGTCATGTTCAATAAAAGAAGAAAGGAAACTCTACAAAGCTAGGTCCTCCCGAAAAAGGAGCATAACTGTAATTTTTCGTTGATCATGGCGGCGATTGAAAAGTACGGCGATAATGCGGAGATGAGGATTCATGCAACTTACCATCGGAGCTACTCCATTACCCCTCCTTCTCTGGGAAGGTGGACACCCACCCTCTCAACCCAAGAGGTGGGATGCCCAAAAAGTGCTTTGAAGCTATATGATTGAGTGTATGTGACAAAAAGGAGAAGAAAAGTAAAGACAATGGGAGACATTGGTAAGCTATAAAGGTAACGTATTTATTAATGCCGTCAATGCCTGTCAGGTAGATGGCAATTCTCTTTTTCTTCCCCTTTTTTGAGATAGATCAGATTTAAATCCTAGCTACTGGTGAGCATTGAGTTACCGGATCTATCGATAGTGTCAATGCCTGTCAAGTGTATGACAGGTCTTTTTTTCTTTCCCCTTGCACTCCGTGAAAGTTGGTCCAACGTCAAAATATAGAGATAAGAAAGTGGCCATGAGACATATCGTACAACTGTCATGTATGAATGACGGAGCGTGAAAAGTGAAAAATTTGAACTATTTGAAAATGTGATCTTTTGACACCCTTTTCTTTTGTAAAGAGTTGCCTATTTCTCAAAACTGAGATGGACAGCCCACCATCAAATGTCACAGGCAATACCGTGCAATGCATATCCATTGACTGATACCCAGAAATCAGCACTTTTATGTTGTATGCGCACGTGAACTCTCCGAGACGCCCCCAAAAAGCGACTAATTGGGGTGGTATCAAAAATGGCGAGTCATCTAAGGAAATCAGACTTTCTAGGTATCAGTCGATAGATTAAACGCACTTCTAGGTCTATGTCAAATTTGAAGTTGGGTCGTCCCTCCTGTTCACAAGGAAAATGAGTTCCAGAAAAGTGAGACTTTCCCATAAAGGAATGCTACAGGCAGAACCATCCGGACAGAACCAACCTGCGTATCCTGAATTTTGCTGACAATGAGGACTTACATGGCTGGGGACTCTCTGAGTCCCTGACTTCAGTCCCGGTCATAGATGGGACTCAACTTGAAATAAAGGTAAAACCGACCCTGCCTATGCACTCCAGATTTCAAGCCCCGAATGGCTATAAGATTATTTTTTTGCCCGTCCTATCATTTTGCTCCTTCTTCCCCTCGTCATTACTTTTTCGCCTCCATTGTCATTCTCTTTACTCCACGACGTCAAACGAACGAACGAACGAACAACGGTAACTCTCCTCTTTTCACGTCATGTTCATCTTTTGCTTACCATTACTAACTTTTTGCGTTTTGCATCGTTCTTCTTTCTTTTGACACTAGAGCGGCTACGACGATGACGACGGCAATAGGGACGACGACAATGCTAATGACGACTCCACCACTGCTTCATGTCGCCCAAAAAGGCTCTTTTAAAAATTTTCAAATGTGAAAAACATGGGGAAACCCTCGCAATTTTTTTTTAGGTGCACTTCCATTCCATTGTAGAATCTCGTAGTCCAAGTTACTAATAAAAGTTGACCAATTTTTTGCCCATGCCCTTCCGCTACTATCTTTGATACTTTTACACAGCTTGGCCGTCTTTGTCCGCCTTCATTTGCTTGATTTTTACAGTAGCTTAGTCATTCTCATTACAACCCGTCGCCATTTACACATTAGCTTAACTCCAGCCTCAAACATAGTCTGTACCATAGCCCATTGATCCTATTGTACCAATAAAACTTTGTATGTATGCGAGGATAAACCTTACGATCATGTACAAGTCTTTAGATTCATTACAACTAGTAAACCAATGGTGTTTTAGGAGTTGCCAATGATGAGCTACTCATCTGTAGTTTGGTCTTTATAATGTACATGGCATTGTCCTGGTTATGGATTCAAGAAAAGTCTTTCGTTGGATGATTCAAGTAGGTTTTATTGATGAGATAGGATTAAAGGGCCATGGTAAGGCTATGTTTGGGGTCGTAGTCAAGCTAATAAAATGGCAACAAGCTATGTAATGGGAAGGACTAAACTACTGTAAAAAGTAAGCAGATGGAGGTGGAAAAATACGGCCAAGCTGTGTAAAGGTATCAGTGATAGTAGCGTAAGGGTATGGGCAAAGAATTGGTATACTTTTATTAGTAATTTGGACTACGAGATTCTACAATGGAATGGAAGTGCACCTAAAAAAAAATTGCGAGGGTTTCCCCATGTTTTTCACATTTGAAATTTTAAAAAGAGCCTTTTTGGGCGACATGAAGCAGTGGTGGAGTCGTCATTAGCATCGTCGTCGTCCCTATTGCTGTCGTTATCGTCGTAGCCGATCTAGTGTCAAAAGAAAGAAGAACGATCCAAAAGGCAAAAAGTTAGTAATGGTAAGCAGAAGATGAGCATGACGTGAGAAGAGGAGAGTTACCGTTCGTTCGTTCGTTTGCTCGATCGTTCGTTCGTTTGACGTCGTGGAGTAAAGAGAATGACAATGGAGGCAAAAAAAGTAACGACGAGGGGAAGAAGGAACAAAATGATAGGACGGGCAAAAAAAAATCTTATAGCCAATCGGGGTTTGAAATCCAGAGTGCATGGGCACACATCGTTGGAGGAGTGTGTGGGCAGGATCGTGTTCCTGAGCTTCAATTTGCAGCATATCCCTAACATATCAGAGCGAACATGCTACTTCATTCTCACGCTATGATGTGGACTAACCTCTTGAATGACAAATAGGCAGGATCATAGAAGATTGAATGTTGCCAAATGGGGTAGCAGGGGTGGAGTTCCATCATGAGCACCGAGTCTTGTATAAAAGTCTTCCTGAACATCATGAGCACCTGTACAAATGCATTTTCAGCGACGGTAGGTTCAATTGGATCGCCAGGACTGAGTTCTTTCGCCGCCAGTCGGTCATGTCATTCGCCGATCGCCGGGAACAACTTCTTGCAGAGGCTGGTAAATGGGTTAAGGGCGGCACATGCAAGATAAAAGAATCAACCATATGTGGGGAAGCCTGCCATTGATTGCACCGATTCTCTTAGAAGGCTGGTGAGATATGCGCCGTTTATTGTTGTGTTGTTCCATCGGCCCTGGCGTCGCATTTGATCCACGTTCGCACACACGTTACCCGCCATACGAGCTGATGAGCCGCAATTGATATGTGTGTTTTTGTTGGACATGATACCAGGAGAAGAGAGGGCCTTGCCGATCGATCCCCGATGAGAAAAGTAAGACCATTCCTGTGCCTGGCGGGGCGGTTTTATCTTCATTTCGAATTGAGTCCCAGCTATGCCAGGGACTCAAGTCAGGGACTCAGAGAGTCCCCCGCCATATCAGCCCTTATTGTCTGCAAAATTCAGCATACACAGATTGGTTCTGTCCCGATGGTTCTGTCTGTAGCATTCCCCTTCCCAAGGGAATCCTTTCTTCAAACGGCGGGGTTTGAATATCAAAAAATCTAAACTATTTGCAAACGTGAACTTTTGGCCTCCTTTTTTTTAAGAGTTGCTTATTTCTCAGAGCCCGAGATAGCCAACCCACCGTCAAATTTTGCAGGCAAGACAATGCAATGCATATCTATCGACTGATACCTCGATATCAACTCTTTGATGTTGTATGCAGCCGTGAACTCTCCGAAAAGTCCCCAGAAAGCGACCAATTGGAGTGGTATCTACAAATGGCGAGTCATCCAAGGAAATCAGGCTTTCTAGGTATTTGTCGATAGATAAAAAGCATTTCTGAGTCTATATCAAATTTGAAATTGGGTTGTCGATCCTGTTTACAAAAAAAGTGAGCTCCAAAAAAGTGAGACTTTTTCGAAGGTCTGTCCTTTCTTCAAACTGATCAACGAAAAATTATAGATACGGCGGAGCTTGAAACATTTTCACAACGTTCTTGCATGATCGTACGATAGAATCGCCACCGACCTGAAACTAACTGCAGCACTACCCAGTAGGTAGATTATGATTACAGCATTAAGAAAGGGACCCGAGTGCTGATGAAACAGGAGCTCCCAATAGAAACAATAGTTCATCTATTTGCATGCATGCTGTGGTACCAGTGAGGAACGAGTCTAACAAGATCGTCTCCAATCAGCCGAATATCGAAACTCATTCAACTGTAGCCTATGTGCGCACCAATACCAAAGTTTTTACCACTCTCATTATAGCTTCATATGATACCGTATTCCGGAGACATACTTGTACCATTACAACAAGCCCGTTAAAAAACTCATTTGCGGTGGTGCTATGCCAATCTCACTTTGACCTTGCAAGCACTTTTCAGCAGTATAAGTAGCTTTAAAAACCCAGAGCCCTCGACCCATTTGAATGGGGTTTTGTACGTCATAAAGAAAGTGTAGATTGCACGGGGCGCCGAATCCCAGGCAGATCTTCCTGCAAGTGGGACATAAATGGCGGAGTCTGAATGTAAAATTAAGTCAGGCCAGATGTAACACAGATCGCTAATGAGAACGGATTATGACACATTATATAGAGGCGCTATCACATAGGCAATGCATGCCATGGTTCTTTTTTTTTGGGAGGGGGGAGGCAACCCATTGCAAATTTGTTCGACGCACAAACTCGCTTCCATTTCAACTCCGACATTCATGCAAGGCATTTGGCTTTGAACTTTTAAGGCGGATAGGATGATGCACTCAGAAAGGTTTAGTTCTATTAAAATGAGTCTCTTCTTTTCTTAGTTTAGGAAAGGATGGGCCTGGTCGCCGGATCTAACATGCGGATCGCTACCCCTGCGCCTTCAGAAAGAGGGAGGGGGGACGCAAACGAGCCACATGAAGAGCGTCTAGTCGTCAAAAGCAATCTTGTATGCTGAAAATAGATGTCTTCTCCTTGAGCTTCTGAACCTTCAACAAACGACAGCAAGGGATAGAGATATACAATCTTTGCAAAGTGGTTACTGGACTGCAGCACAATCCTTCTCCCTGTGATGTGGGAGAATGCAAAACAATCGATCGGGTATCGAGCAACGAGGAGATGCTGTGTGAAAATCCTTACAGATTTGAGTTTTAAGGAAGAACAAGGCAATCCGAGCGGCTCCACCTTTTAGGGATGTCATACTAGGAAGATAGAATACATGAGCACAATGTACCTTTTTCTCTCTTTCTCTCTGTCTCTGATGAAGACTTTTTTCTTGGTTCAGAGTCACTAAGGTTCAAGCGTAAAATAGGGGATCTGAGATAGCTTTTTGCTTTGGCTTTGTATGTAGGGGAATGCGCTTTTAACTTTTTGCTACATTTCCAAAAGGGAATCCAGGAACGGAAATCGTCCTTTCAAACTCCGCGCTCGTTTTTTGACGGATGAATCAAAAAAAGTAAGGGGGAAAATCAAGTGAGACAAACAAATCATGACACACGTAGGCCTTCAGGCACATATGAAGTACGCTCATTGGAGAAGCACAAGAGAGTAGATTATCATGTCACCTACGTGACACTTTTTGTCTTTAGTCAGGAAGAGGTTCCGGTGAAGAAGCCGAGACAACAGAGTGGGTGGCCCCTTATTGATCACATTTTCTCGTCATTTTTGTCACAGGGGAGAAGAATCATGGGAAGCACTCTTGTTAAATAAGTGTGGGAAATCGCTAGTCAGTTTAGTCCGGCCAGATAGCATGTTGAACAACATGATGATTGAGCCTTCTCCAAAGAAAGAGAGCCTAATAAAGAACGTACCTCCCTATGTACACATTGAAGGAAGATCGCAAGAAGACAGAGCATGAATGATGGTAAGGATTGCTTTTTATTTTGGAACTGTAGATAAATAGAAGGCACAAGCACTATACAACAACAAGCTACGAGCTAAAGAGGGTGGTGGGGGGAAGGGAGCACATACTAATTTACACACTAAAGAAGAAGAGGAATCCCATAGAAGGAAAAGGAAGAATAGAGAAGTCATATGTAACATATATCAAGTGAGGCGGGAAGGGTAACAACAGGAATAAAGGGTATTCACATAACAAGAGCGATCAACGCAAAAGGTAGAAACTATACAAAGAAGAGGAAGGATATATGTCAATAGCTGAGAAGTGTGCTGTGTAAAAGTGTGTGTGATAAGGTGCGGGCATACCAAAAGAAAGGGAAGGGGAATGGACAAAATGAATGGAACAATAATAAGAGTAATACTAAAGGAGGGGGGGTATACAACTAGATCTAACAAGGAAAAGAAGGTTCATACTTGATAGGCAGGTTGGCGGAGTTCATCATGTTCATGGGCGAGGGTGATGATTTCACCATGGCGCAAGAAGGATCCATTGAAGCAGCCGAGAGCATGTAGTCATGGAAGTCATCTGAGAAATAGACTTGCTGCTGTTGTTGTTGCGGGATGTTGTTCACTTGATAAAGCATGGAGGGATCGTTATCGAGAGATGGACTTGTGGTGGTGGAGGAGCCGCTGCCGATGGTTGTAGGAAGAGACGACATGGATTGCATGGCAAAGGATGAGATGGAGGACTTGCGACTGAGAGTATCGTATGTCGTGGTGGCGGTCTCCAGAGTACTGTCTTCATACTCAAGCATATCAAACTGGTGGTCGTCTTCTTGATCATCATCGTCGTTGTCTTGTTCGCTGGTGCGGTCTGCTTGAGACATCATCAACATGGTGGATCGAGACGTTACTTGGCGCATCAATTGTCGGTTGGCACGGCTGAGTTCCCTGATTTCATTTCGATAGCGTTCTTCCTTTTGCACAGTATGCTTGACTAGAGCCAGTAAAGAAGTAAAGTGGTAAGTGACATGATCCTGCCATGAGCGGTTCTGTGGAGACGTTTCTTACCAAATTCAAGGGTGCGTTCAATGATAGTCCCCTTGGATGGACGGCGGTCATTCTGAAGGTTGGGCAATGAGTGGGCCAACTGTTGGAATTTGGTGTTCAGGCTTTCCCGTCGAGCACGTTCAATCGCATTATGCTCTGCACGTCTTGCTTCCTTGGTTTGGAACCTAATTATAAACAGAGCTAGCGTCACTACCTGTGGCTTTAGCAAACATAGCAGCAATACACTTACTTTTCACTTGTGGAAGAGGAATCAGACAAGGTCATTGCCGTAGGTTCAATAGAGTGTCGTCCAAGTGATTGAGGCGCTGTGGAAGGAAGAGGTTGTTGGTATTGAGACATGCCCAGCACTACAGTACATTGAAGAGAAGGTTAATATTAGGCGGTTCACTATTTCTTTTGCTTGTCAAGTTACTTTGTTGTTGTTCAGGAGGGGAGGAGTAACCAGTTTGTTGATGGAAGGCAGCCTGTTGTTGGAGATGCCTTAAACGTTGAATGTGCTGAGGGGAGACTTGGAAAGGTTGTTGCTGTTGCTGATAGTAAGCAGGATCCAAGAGTCCACCACCTAGTTGCGAAGTTTGAATAGACATTGTCAAAGTAACAGGAATGGAATGTTGGAAATATGAGTGTGGGAACAAAAGAGAAAGAAAGAAAGCGACAAAAAAAAAGGGCTATTCGCCTTTTAAGAAAAAAATCAAGCCGGAGTTTGAATTCCCGATTTCGTTTGACTTGGTGACAAAAGATCATGGGTGACCTTTTACTTGGTGCACGGTTATTGATTGGTAAAGTTATTTATAACATGACAAACTCTCTTCCCCCTTTCTTTTTTTTTCGTTGGATCCAACGAGTTTCCATGATTGGATCGATTAGTGAGTGGCCGGTCCTGAATGATTGGCTGGGAGGACGACCGTGCCATGGCCCATCCGCGCGGGGTTTAAAAAGTCGGGAATCTCTTTTTTTTTTTT
>LT553587.1:333719-350759 GCA_900079185.1 Absidia glauca
AGAAAAGAGCCTAGTCCCTCCCCCAGTCCTTGTCTCCCTTTCTAATCAAAGTGTATTACGAAACGTCGCCAAATACAGTCAAGACTTGTACAAACTTGTCAACAAGAAAAGAAGGTGACAAGACAAGATAGGGGAAACGAAATCAAGTTTTGAACTCAAAAGTGGGGACGATCCTATTAAGCCGGAATAGACTCTCCCGGATTCGTTGAAAACATTACACAAAACCAATCAAAACGTCAAAAAGCCCCAACGAGCCGAAGTCGGCATGCCATCCGAGCCTCATTTCTCATTGTCTTTTAAGGTCTTTGAAAAATGTGACGCTAAGACTGTTCTTTTCTGACGTATATACCTGTTGTTTATCTTGTTTGCTCACACTTTTTTCCGGTATCGAAGAAATCTCGGGGTGCACGAGCCAAAGAATACCATAACCCATGATAACCATGCTCTTCATGTAGCACCTGAGTGGGGGGGGGAGAGGCGGACGTTCCAAGAAAGTTTGATTTGTATCATGAATGTAATGTATGTGATGTTTATGTATGCATATGATTCGGATATGTTCATCTATAAAGCATTCGAACCTATTAACCTATCACTAACGTTGTTGTATCAAGCCTAAAATCAAGGGGGGGACACAAAGGGGTAGACAGAAAAAGGGGCACCGGCGGGGTTTGAAATTATGCATGAATGGGTTTCGATGCTTGGATCCAAGACAAAAAAAGTTTTCGTCAAATGAGTTTTTATTACTATGATTGTGTGGAGACGCTTTTCATTTTGCATGCAAAAGGGAAAAAGTGAAGGAAGAGCAAAAAAGAGATATGCAAAAAGTGAAGAGGGTATGAAGTGGGGATGGACTATACGAGAGAAGGGGAGGGGAACTATACGAAGCCAAGTGTATGCGTGAGTGTGTGTAAAAGGATCCAGCCAGAAAAGAAGAGATAAGGGATGAGGTTAATGGTATGACAGATGAGACTTCTTGCTTTGCAGTTTGGCCGCCGATCGCTCAGAAGGACGATGGATTCTGATGTGTTGATTCAAATTATCAGATCTTGAGAAGCGCTTGCAGCATGATTGGTAAGGGCATTCAAAGGCTATACAAGAAAATGAGTGAGTTCATGTACTCTAGTACTACGGATTCGCTTTGTACTTACGTTTTTCCTTGGTATGAATAGATCTGATATGGCGCTTGAGGTGTTCCGATCGCTTGAATACCTTTTGGCAATCACCTTCCGTGCATTCAAAGTTCTTCAAGGCGGCGGATCCACAGTTGTCAGCTTCTTTCTTGACCCGGGTCATGGATGATCCAACTGATGAGATCAATGTCTTTTTGGCGGAGGCATGCTTCTTTTTGATGGTTTTGGAGGATCGGGACAAGGTAGTGGCATTGGATTTAGAGGGTGATGATGATAGGAGTGAATAGTCACAGTCAGATGATGATGATGCTACCGAGGCGGAGGAAGAACATGATGACAAAGATGAGACCAAGTGGGCGGAGGACACATCGAGTGATCCAAAAGTAGGTGATAAAGACGGCGATGATGAGGAAGAGGCGGATGATGACGACGATGAGGACAGTGAGGTATACATATCCATTGGCTGTTGATAAGTGGTGGTGTTGACGTTGGGATACAGCAGGTTGGATGGGGAAAGATACATTTCATTCATCATCATGGACTGGAAAGGCTGATAGAAGGCAGAGGGTGGGTAGTCAAAAGCGCACGAAGGGACGGTAGGAGTAGCCACGTTGTTGGAACCCATCATCTTGTCTTCATAGTAATCCAACATGGGAGAAGGTGTGAGTTGGTGTTCCCCATCAGATAAACTTGAGTCACTTTGAGACAACATTTCGGTATAGCTTAATCTGCGCAACACATCATCGCTGTATTGAGGTTGAGGTTGGTAGTAGCATTGTTGTTGTTGATAGTCCAAAGAAGTACCAAAGACCGAGTTGTTGTTTTGATTGTTGAGAGTGTATTGGAAGTTCATTTTTCTATTTTGATGATAACCAATCAGGTACACAAAGAAAAGAGAGAAGAAGGTTAGACTTTGAGAACGGCACCATGCTCGGCTTTTTATAATATAAACAATCGTCATCATCGAACAGAGATTGCCCCTGTCCGTTGATGGTCCATGCATATCCCATGATACTTACCAAAAAGTCAGATAGATAGTGGTTGGTGGGAAGATAAAGCACAAAGAGATGGCAGCAAAGCAAAGCAGGTGGGATATAGACAAGTGAGATGGAAGAGTCCGTTTTATCAAAAAAGGGACAAGGTATGTATAGGTAAAAAGTGAAGGAGTGAAAGAATCAGTTGATCTTTATCAAAAAGTCAAAGTGAGATGAGTAAGTGAAAGAGAAAGGAAGAATTGGAAAAAACGGAATCGACCTATTTATAAGGCTATTTTTAGCTCTTTGCATGAAGCACGGGGCTGCCCAGCCATTCCCTCTTTCATCAGGCTGCCCGTTTCAAACTCCGCCCGCCAAACGGGTTTTCTCACTCTCTCGATACGACGACATGTTTGTCAATTAAAAAGCCCCATTAGAGCGCATCTCATCCAATAAACAAACACAAACACCAACACCAACAACAACCAAAGCATGTCGTAGCACAAAAACCTTAAAGAGGAACTTGGCATTCATCGAAAAGGATCAGCCGGAAGAATGACAGACATGAAAGAAATAGGGGTAAAAAAAAAAAGTCCTTTGACATGATTGCAGCACTTTTTTTCCCATGTCTTCGTACAGCAAAGAAAAAAAAAAAAAGTTAATGATGGGATTCCCTTTTTCGGGCGATTTGACGAGGTTGATATTGTAGATCGAATGAACCATCAACCCGTTCGTTCTCAAACAGCTTGGCCCATGAGAAGCACAGACTCGAGGTGGGATGTCAAATCCAGGACTGGCCATTACATTTGGTAGATATGTTCTCTGTTTGACAGGTTTTTGGGGCTTCTCTGTCGCCATGCCATTTTAAAACCCCGCCAACGAAGCATCACTTTTTTCCTCTCTTTCTTTCTTCATTTTGATCCTGCATGCACAGGTTGAACCAAAGAACTTCATTCCCATCTGCAGCACACCCTATGCATGCAAAACGTATTTAATCATTCACACACACACACACACACACACTATCCAACCTTTGACAGATAGCACTCTCCCCAGCCCTTGCCAAAACAAGAGATCCCACCTCGTATGCATTGAGCCATTTCCAAACTGGATAATGTGGCAAACCTTAAATGAACAAAGAAAACGAAGTCTACACCCAATTGTCAATGCTTTGTTTCTCTTTGTGATGCCATCGTGCTGCCCACAAGATCTTCATATCTATCGCAAACAAACAATCCACTTTGATTATTCTTTCATTTTCACACAGTGCCAGCACCTATGCATGGGCACGACCCAGCCTGGCCTTCAACTCCGACCTGCATATTCAAACGCCGCCGGCAAACAAATGGGCTATCAACGATCCCCCCCCCCTTTCTGTCCCCCTGCCTATCGCCTCCTCCTATTTTTCCGCCCAAGGGCGACGCCCTTTTGCTTGGTTTCCAGAAATAAACACACACAAGTGGTACTGTGACACAACCTGTATCACTTTACGATGATGATCAAAGGGTATTTTATTGTAAAGAGAGAGAGAGTGAGTGAGAAAAAAGAGATGGTTTATCTAACTAGCCTAATCCGTTCGCATATCGCCGTCCAGGAGATCTTGAAGCAGCAGGCTTTCGATGAAGTGGAGATCGGGTTTTGCCAACATGTACGACGATTGGTAGACATAGAGGCTGATGTGATGAATAAAAAAGTCGAGCTGTAGGATGGAGCCAATGTTGTGCATGGTGAGCATGGGTCGTCGGAGTTCTCCCGCAGAAGGTAAGGTCATGGTGTTTGTGGTGCTGGGGTGTTTGTATGGCCAATCTGTCATCGTGCCACCGTCCTGGTCCACAGGCAACATGGTCAAAGCATTGTGGTTGTTTGGAGTCGTCATTTCTGTTCCGATGGCTTCTGAGGATAAGGTCGCAGTGTGGAGCTTGTCACTGAGTTTATCCATAATGGATAACGTTGTTGCCGTCGATGTTGTCGCTTGTGTTGGGTCAACTGCTGTATTTGGTTGTTCACGTTGGATCACAGCTTCTACCGTGTCACGAATGAATATCCATTGGTACCTAAAGGAAAAGTGTGTGTGAGTCACTGGGTCCCCTCAAACTTTCTTTTACTTACACTTGGAATGAGTCCAGCTCCAAAGTACACAGCAAATCCAGGAACTTGCACCCTCCCAGGGCAATTTGCGCTTCCTCCGGCCTATCATGGACGCCATTCGAGAGCACATAGTTAAACAGCCGCATCTAAACCCCAAAAAAAAGATCATTCCATTTAGTTGCACCGCCATTTTTTTTTCTTTTCCTGAAGGGTCTCTTACCAGTTCCGAAATCAAGACAGGCCAAAAGTTGATCAAATGCTTTTGAGAGAAGCGCACCAAGAGAATACGCAGACAGAGATAGATTTCCACATGCACCAGTTCGTTGTGATCCAATTTCAGGAGTTCCACCATTTTTTCTTGTAGAGAAGGCAGCTGAGGCACAAACTGATCCACCGTCCCAGCAAAGATCACAAAGGACACCCGGCGCAAATTCAGGGCCCGTTGCCATGTCTCCTGATCCTTGTTCGAGGTCGTAAAAAACGCACTGTTGTTCACCGTCGCAGAGGTCACAATCTTGCCCATCAGTTCCATGAAGCGTTCCTTTTCCAAGCTGAAGAGAGTCGACAGAATCTTGCACCATTTCAAAGCGGCCGTCCGAGTCATGTAAAAGAAGCGCCCATCGTTGAAGACATCCCAGACTTCCTTACGCCACGTCTTGTAAGTAAACGGCATCTTGGCCATTTCCACCACTTGATCCACAATCACTGCCCCGCCGTGTAGTAAGCCACTGCCATCATGGATCGAGGTGGGCACTGTTGATGTTGTTGCCCCGGAAGACGCTTTGGATGACCCTTGTTGCCGTACCCCTCGTTGGTTCCTGTTGTTACTGACGGCGCTATATAACGTGGGCATGCTGGTCATAGGGGCTCGAGATCGTAAATGCGGTCCAATGACATAATACACCAAGTTGTTAAGTAATGAGTTGATGCGGTCCTGATCGCCCAAAAGGAGACGGAGTTGTGGGATCACGTTGGTTGCCATGTAGTGGTTGATCTGGATGATCATAAAGTCTTCCCGAGATTTCCAGCTTGCCTTCTTTTCCAGTTCAGAGATCGAGCTTGTGGAGAGATTTATAGGAATGTTGCCGCCGTCACCATCGCCGGTAGAGGCTGCTTGTGTTGCATTGTTGAAGAATAGCTCCGTTCCTACTGTTGGCTGTGTGGCTGGTGCTGTAATCGCTGTGGTCCCACTGCCGGCTGATCCCAAGGACAAGGTCGTCGCAAACGGTGATGATATGGTTGAGGCGGCGGTTGCTGATGTCAAAAGAGTTTCATGATGTTGCTGCTGATGGTGATGATCGTCGTCATAGGTATTTGTTCTCCCACGAAGCCATAGACTTTGATCGAATGAGCGCCCAGCAATCAGAACGCAGTAGTCCACACACCGCTGGTAGAGGTCTTGAGCATCCTTTCGCATCTTCTTGTCGTCGGAGAATCGCACCACACCTTCTAGCATCACAGTCAGGAACCGCAAAAGGCCAGGTAAGAAGATCTTGTAAGAGGAAGCTTGTGAGAGGTATTCTTTGGCAAACGAATGGACCAGTGGCCACAGAGTAGCTAGGACCTCGGGTTTGATCATTTCATGGCAGTATATTTCAGCGAAGCGCAGCATCGAGGTATCAGTTCTAATTAGCAAGACGCAAAGAAAGTGAGCAACCTTTCCCATAACAACCCAGTTCCACTTACAGTTTGCCGATCCGTAAAACAGGACGTTTTCGATGTGTTTGTGGTATGCCTGAGGTTCTTTGCCGAATGTTATCCAGCATTAGCGTCATGATTTGTTGCGGAGAGCTTGTGGGTATGCTTGACAAGAGTTCCATCGATATCAATTGGAAATGGTCGGAGGACACCTAAGAGAAAACAAGTCAGCGAACCATTCATTTTTACATCTGTATCACTTACTTCATATTCCAGAGCAATCGGGTTTTCAATAAAAAAGACTTCAGTAAAGCCTTCCACCACATCAGAGGGACAGTTCTTGTAAAGCAGTTCAAATGTCGTTTCCAGTCGAGCCTTGACATGATCGGCTGCATAGGCAAAAGATTGAAGCACGGCATCCTTCTTGGCGCACCCAATGATATCCACTGTTCGTTGATCCCAGTTCGGTTGTCTAAACACCCGCCATACGTCCAGCAGAATATGAAGCATCACAGGCAAATGAAACAAGAGGGCATTCCGTGGTTTTGTTGCGTCGCCACCAGATAAGCTTGCACTAGACTGGGGATCCAGAATTGTTGTACCTGATGTTGTTGAAGAAGTGTCGAGGCTTGTCCCAGTGGAGCTAGATGTCGGCAGTGTTGAGGTCGCGGGATGCTGCATCATCAGCTGAACCAGGCCCCAGAGTTCCGTATGATCTTCTACCCGAGGCATCAGTAGTTGACTTGGTTCATGGTCGCCAGGGAGTGACCAAAGGTCGCCGAGGGTCCGATCGGTGATACAGTAACAAAGCACCTTTTCCAGTCCATTCAAAAACACCAAAATGTCAGTTTCAGGGCCCCCAATCACAGCACCGTGCTCTTGTATCAGCGGTTGAGTTGTGCCAGGTAGTTTGCAAATCGATCCATCCTCGCCGTCGTCATCGTCACCATCGTCTAGTTGCCTCCAATTCATTCCATTATTGCTGTTGCTGCTGCTGCTAATGTTGCTGTTGTTGTTCCTGGCGGTGCGCCCAGCGGTGTTGTTCGGATCTGCTGTCCCATGCATGAGCAAGCGCACAGTGACATTGCAAAGGTTGATTTGTTCGCAAATGCATATCAAAACAGGCACTATGACTTGTCGGAAGCCTTGGCGGACATGAGGTAGAGTGACAAGGACAAAGTCCATCCATTGTAGCAATACGGGCCTATTGGTTGGTGTATGGAAGGCATCAATGACGCATTTGACATAGAGATTGGCAGTAGATCGGGCCAATTTCAAAGCTTCTTGTTGTGTATGCTGTTGTAGTGCTGGGTTTTGTGGATGGTGAAACAGATGTTGTGGTTGTGCAGTGAGCGATGTCATAGTGGATGTGTTTATAAGAGGTGGGGAAGATGACATCATATCATCGATACCAGATGAAGCTGTGGAAGGTCGTTTTCTATGCTGATGCCGTTTGGTGTGAGCTGATGAAGATGGCGATGAATAGGGCGATCCAGCATGAGCCTTTTGCCCCGTCAGACTTGTGCCAGCGGCAGTGATAGCCATTGTTGCATGGAGAAGATGGAGCAACTTGGGTTGGATATCGAGGTCACCAGATGAGATACAAAATAGAAGCTTCCGAAGCACGCTTTCTTGGATAAGAGATGTAATGGTGATGTCAACATAGTCGAGTTTGGAGATGATGAGATATAGCAGGTCGGATGCATGTAGCTGTATTCGGCGCACAGGCTTGACCAGTTTGGATTGTAGCTTGTCGCATGGTTCGGATTCGAGAAATCTATATGCATTCAATTCAAATAATGAGTTCCAGACACCGGTTCTGCATTTTCTCTGGGCGCTTACCTAATTGCAATACGCACCAGTAGCTCCAGAAAGCTTAAATTGGGGTGATCTACAAGATATAAATAACATTAGGCGATGACATCCATCTGCATGAATCCACTTTTTACATTACCATTTGGAGAGATCCCTAGACCCGAGTCGATCAACGAAGGCATTGGACCAGCAATACCCACCGTGTAATTGTTGCACGCTTTCAAAACGCCCACCCCGCCAAATTGTATGAGAGTCGTCAATGTTGTCAGCATATAATCCACAATGTCTATGTCGAATGAGCGCATATACAAAAAGTAATGGACAGTCAGATGTTGTTGTTGGTTGGGCTGAGAGTGAGCTGGATAGAGGCTTTGATAGATATACGGGATCTGTTTTTCGGCAGGTCGGCGAATGATGTTGCGATTCAAGAGAGTGGTGATAAACGGTTCGAGCAGGCGGGCATAGCTTTTCAAGTGACACCGAATCCAAGTTTCAGCAGCACGACGGTTGACGGGACTGACATCGTCACGCAAGAGATCCAACATTAAGAACATGGGCCGAGAGAAGACCGTCGACGCTTCCACCATGTTTTCAGAGAGTTCCCAAAAGATACCAAACTTTTCGTAATTGGCCATCCGTTCGCGGTCGTCAGGGACAATTAGATATCCAGCTACAATGGCTTCTACGTGGTGATGGACGGCTGTATCTGTCAATAACCAAAGTAATTCCACTGTTCGCATGTGTAAAAGCTGAGTTGATGGGCCCAAAAAGTTCCATAGCTAACAACAGACAATAAATAATAGGTGAGTCAGTAAAAAGTCCGAGATAAAAAGATTGTGCTCAGTCCACTTACCTTGTTCAGTATCTGTTTCACTTGATGCCTTTCATTCAAAATAGACTTGTCGAGGAATTGCTGGTGTCGGATCAATTGAGTCAGAGTAGAGAGACCAGCGTCAACCACACCGAATTCCCAGCTCTGTTGGCAGCATTTGAGGAGCGTTTGCGTGAGTTCCAGATTGAGGTCTTGTTGATGATCTTCACCATCGCCCATATGTTTCACCACCGTCGTCAAAGCCAGGCAGGCCCCATGAAGCACTTGTTCCAGTTGAGCGTCCAGATGATGTAGCCGCTTGCCATCCACACCCACGTCCACACCGTCCATGGCCCCTGATTCTGGTGCCACTATATAAATGTTGACCAACTCCG
Source organism: Absidia glauca (assembly GCA_900079185.1). Taxonomy (NCBI): domain Eukaryota; kingdom Fungi; phylum Mucoromycota; class Mucoromycetes; order Mucorales; family Cunninghamellaceae; genus Absidia; species Absidia glauca. The sequence continues at coordinate 342,571 of LT553587.1, forward strand.
CCAGGAACCCGATCAAATGAGTGGTTAGAGCCTTGGTGAGCGCTGATCCACGAATAGGACCATAGGCAGGCCGTGTGATGGCGGCCATTGTCTTGTCGTCTGATGGGAGAGGTGTTCTTTGGCTGGTGAGGTCACCTTCGTCTTCGTGGTCGTCCTTGGTATTAGTGGCGGTACTAGGGGTGGTGTTGGCGGAGGGGGGTGAAGTAGAAGAGCGCCCATTAGTGTCGGTCTCCAAGTTGTTGGCACCATTCGTACGTCGTTTCAATCCATAGAAATCCCTGGCGTAGTCCAAGGCGTCCATGCCTGTGCTGAATTCCCGCTGATAGGTGACGAGGGAAGATTCGTCCTCCACCACGGATGATTTGTGATGGCGGTCATAAAAGACAGAATCTGGTAACTGGCGAAGAATAAGCAGGATGATGTCGATGCATTTGATGATTTGAGGTATGATCTCCGTAAACGAGACATGGTGTATTGATTCCTATGAAAATTAAAAAAAGAGATGGATGATGAGAAGCCTGTACCCTGGACCCTTTGCTTCGTCGTGATGCCTTTTTACTGTACCTGTAGTTTCTGAGTCAAGGCAGTAAGGACAAGAGGGAGGTGCATATGTTTTATTTCATCATCAGTAAACTTGAATGATTTCAAAGTGAATTCAACCAAAGGGAGGCCGACTTTTTTCGAGTTTCCGTCCAGCCGTGAGGGTGTTGCTTTGCCAAGAGGTGGGAAGGAGCAGTCAATAATATCAAACAGCTTCATCCAAATCAAGTAAGGCTCCACCATTTCCATCCACATGTTTGCTGTCTGTAATATCTATTCATATTAACAAAGGAAAGGACTATTAGCACATGGCTCCCTCTCAATCTACCTTCTTACCTCTTGTTCCGCCAGTCCGTATTGCCCATATCCCTGAAGACTGATCAAGGAATCTGTGAATATGTTGTTGACGATAGGTTGACCGATTTCCCATTTGTCCATTAGTGATATCAGTATCTTGTAGGGCTTTTGTGCGTCTGTGACCAGCAGAGAGAGATCAGTGTTGGTTCCATTGTCGAATTCGTCCTGGTGATAAGTCGCATACGATGTGGTGAACAAAAGGTTCTGGATAGCCTGAGTAGTCGCTTTTTCGGCAAAGTGGTGAAAGTAATTGAGTTGTGCTTGTGGCGTCAAGTCCGATCCCAGTAACCAAGCATAGAGACGACGGTTGAGAGACATGTCCTTTCGCAATACAATCGACAAAGCATACCTCGTCAATATAACCAAATCATCATGTCGTAAGGTTCTATATAGGAGACAGGTAGAGTAGTCAGTAACAGTAACATTCGCCCGTTCTCATACTTAGTACTTGCCTATATTGTAGCGCATAATTTTGTACGAGCAATTCCAGTATGCCACGTTGTACCAATAAGTGTGGGTCGGTCATAGTCGCAGAGAAAGCCCGCACCATCAGGCCAATATTGTCAGGTCCACCCAGCACCAGTGCCACGTCCTCGGTGTTGGTGATCTTCGGTAGTCGTCGCAGGAGATAGTTGAGGCACGGTAAGCGTAGACTGGTATTGTTGATCATCACAAGCCATATACAAGAATAAAAGAAGGGGAGTTCTACCATGTCGGAGAGTCTGTCCATCATAACCACTACTTTGTCGAATCCTTCACTTCCTTCTTCTTCTAGTGCTGGTAAGAGTGCAATGATGAAGCCACGCATCGCCGGTCGCAGTTTGGCGCCAAGAGGATAGTAATACTTTTCAAAGATGTTGAGTAATTGAGGCTACCAATGAAAAAAGACACCTATTAGTTCAGTTTGCCTTCTCGTGCGCTTATCTTACCTTGACATGGGTAGCTGCATATTGGATGAATGGAAAGAGACCCACTGACCATAAGGGTAAGTCTTCTGCGAGTTGCTCTTTCTATAATAAAGAAGCAACCAAGTTGAGTGACCGAGTCAATTGTGTCGTCGATTTAAGGAGAGAAGACTTACTGTGATCGTTTCCAAGATGTAGGCGTATACTTCCAGAGTCTTTTGATGTACACCAGCTGGGAAGCCAGGATTCAAGCATTGGGCCAGGCGTTTAGAGACAATGTGTTTGTGAGGTATGGATTGAAACTGAGGGTAGGCCTGAAAAGACTACGTAATGGTAAGCCGTAAAAAAGGACAATTAGTGTCAATAGAGGGACAATTGCGATTCTTACCTTCAAGAGTCTTCCAAGAAACGAAATGATATCCGCCCATTCATTCACTGCATCAAAGGATTGGAGGTTTCGTTCTATAAGTTGTACATACTTTCTGAAGCGTGGGTCTTGTTGTTGTCCTTTGTCAGGCATTGATTCGTCTTGCCCCCTAGAGTGATGTGAGTAGTAGTTGGTGTTTCAGTGTATCCAAAAGTTGAAGGAAAGGAAGCGACAGGAGGTATAAGAATGAAGAAGGCTATATGTCAAATAAAAAAAAAAAGAAGGTGTAGAAGCGAAAGAAACGTGTAAGAAAGCCCAGACGAAAAATCTCTCTAAGAGGGATGAAGCGGAGTTTGAATGCATTTTTCGCACCGGCGTCGGGTTTTAAAGAAGTTTATACTTTTGCCTTGGCACTTTAATGGTAGCGATTACATATGAAACCAAGTGACAGGAACCATTTTTTCGGTTGGATTGACAGATAGATAGATGAATTAAAGTACCAAGTGTGCATGTTTTATTAGTAAAAAGTGATGGAGAGGCTAGAATACAAAAAGGACAAAAAGAGAGTGGGGTATGAGGAATCTGTCTAAACGAGTGAATGGATGCATCAGTAAGAATCAAAGGGAAGCATATTCTATAACGGCACCACACCATCGTCGATCGTCGTTTCTTGTGGGAGACTATTCTCCTGTTGTTGTTCGGGTTCAGCTACCTGTTCTTCCCAAAGATTCGGTACCTTGATCTTCAAGAAGGTGGGATAGACCATCTTGTCAATATAGATGTTCCGTAGCTTCGTCTGGATCAGATCTGTCAATTTCGGGATGTCTTCCAACTTGGTTCTTGATCCAATCAATGACTGTACTTGTAGGTCTAAGATGAAGTCAGGGTGTGATGAGATGGCGATGTAGCGTTCCAAAGGTTTCTCGGGCTTGGTGGTTGTTTCGGGTGGGTTGATCAGTTCGATCGTCAACTAGAGAGAGAGAGAGAGAGAGAGAGAGACAGTTAGTCATTATTCTTTCTTTATGCGAATCCTTACTGTTCCTGAGAATCGCACAACCGATAACAGTAATGAAACTGGTAAAGCAGCAAAGGACTGTCGAGGCCAGTTTAGTATCACTTGTGTCTCGATTCCCAATGTGATTTGATCGTTGTATTCAAAGTCTATCTCCGCCCGCTTTAGCACAAAAAAAAAGGGGGCACGGTGAGTTCGCAATCAAAAGAATCTTCTGTTCCTCTTACCATTGATCCAATTTCATCTGAGGGTCGGATCCGAGCGTTACTAAAGATAGGGAACTCGTCGCCCAAGTTCAGGTCGGTCACATGTATAGGACCCTGTATACAAAAGTAAGTTAGATTGTCAGTCCCTGTTCCCTCTCCGTCGGCTTTTTGCCTGTACCTACCACAAAACTAGGTCGGACACCGCCGTTCAAAAGTGCGTCGATGGATAGCATAAGGCGGTTGTTGACCTTGGCGTCGTCTCTATATTGTAAGATGACCTGAGCAAAGAGCACATTGAGCCAGTCGGTGCTTTCGGGCGGATGGTGAATGACATCATAATAGGTCTTGGAAGTAATCAGGGCAACAGGAGGCGCCGTCGTAATAGCCGGGTTGGTGCGATAATGAGGTGCGGTTGATAATCTAGAAGGAATGTATCTCTGTTTTGCCCAATGGTCAACAATATCAGATAATGAGTCTCCAGCACAACCAACTAGACCACTTTAGAGCTTTTAAGCATTACCTTTTTCACGCGCTTGACGTCCTCCATTAGTAGATATCGAATGGCAAAAACAACCACTATCAGCACACTAAATTGACCCAAGAGGAAGCCTTGCATAAAAGATAAGGTACGCACATATTGACAGGTTGCTTTTCCTTGGTTGGCGTACTGTGCCAATAGATCTTTAACGTCTGAGGGAAGATCCATCTATGGCCGATAAGTAGGTCGAAAGTTGTAAGTGCGTTCGTTCGTTTGCTGAGTATCGGTAAGAGATGGGAGAGTGAATGTATGTTGTAGTGGGTAAGATAATGCAAAGGGGTGTTGTGCAAAAGTAGGAAAGGGAAAGAGAAAGTAAAAAAATCAGAAGCCCGAAAAAACAAACAAGGTGGACATCATTTTTAAACTCCGCCTCAAATCCAAATGTGCAGACGGAGATTGAACTGAACCGTTTTGCATGAAGCAAAAAAAGAAGGGTCCTTTTTACTGCTAACACCGGGAGTTTTTTGTCTCGTTTGATCGGGAATAAGAAATGATGAAAGATGAAATGCCAAGCTCAACTAGCTTTTCAGATGCCAGCAATGGGTTTGTTATTAGGATGATTTCGAACATCTCGACTTAAAAGGGTCGGAAGTTTTTCGCCTACAGGGCAAAAGTGAATGGGAGGTATAAAACCATGTTAAACTCAAGCTGGGAACCCACTCCCTTTTCTCCTTTCCATTTCATCCCACTCATTTTAGTAACCATACGCCCAGAATCATTCCTTTTACAACTATGAAAACCACTTCCATCATCGCCATTTCCACCTTCGTCGCTTCCACCGTGTTTTCTGGTGGTAGGTTGAAACAGCCGTCCATGAAATCTCGGAAGAACATGGATTCACTCGTTTTTTTTTTCGATATTTTGCTTAGTGAACGGACAGATGGTACCACTTCAGGGTACAGATGGAAACCCAGCACCCGTCAAAGGACTCGCTCCACCTGCCCAACCCGCTAAGCAGGACATCCCAGCTCCCAAGCCCATGCAAGACTCTCCCAAGCCCAAGCAAGGCTCCCGCAAACAAGTAGCCCAGAGGGAACCTGTCCATCTCGACGATAGCCGCCTTTCCCCACCTGCACCTGAGGTTGTCCATATCACCAAGACAAGAACTGAAATCGTATATCCTACCCCTAATGTAAGTAAGCGTGTATGAAGAGAAACGTCAGGGTCGATCAGATTTTAAACTCCGCGTTTTTCATGCAAAAGCCTCGGCTCTGGAAATACTTGCCCGAATTCCCCGCCCATGGCCCTCAAGGCAAGATTGTAGCAGAATTCAAGGTTGATGATGAAGGTCACTTCCACAAGTACGGCAAGCATGGCGGATGGAACCACCAAAAAGGAGGACGACCCAACGAATACCACCGCTTAGCCTACAAAGGAGAGGGCGGTTACCAACACAAGGGCTATCATCACAATGGAGAGGTCTATTACGAAGGTGGCAATGAATGGGCCGGCGAAAAAGGTGATCACAAACACAAGGGTGGCAAAGAAGACCATCATCGTCATCATGAAGAAGAAGGAAAGGGTCACAAGGGCAAGAACGGTGACAAGCATGGGAAAGAAGACACTGATATGAAAAAGAAGACGGACCACCCTCGTCATGGAAAGGGAGATCAAGATCTGGGACAAAAGAAGAAGATGAACGACGCTCAACCCAATCAAGTCGACGGCTTTATTTCTGCCCAAAGCGTCAATGGCACCGAAGCCTCAAATGTCCCTGCCGTGGCGGCTGCTTCCCCATCAGGTATCCCTAAGAATGCCGCCGCTTCCTCCTCCTCTTCCTCCTCAGCTGCATCCTCTGCTTCTTCATCGAGTGCCAAGCCAAGCTCCTCCACTTCAACAAGCGCTTCTTCTAACACCCATCAAGTCGCCGTCTCATTTGTCGCCATGATGGCTACTGTCGCTGCATGGTGTCTCGCTTAGAAATAGTCTCTGCTCCTCCCCATGCCATTAATCCCCTCCTCCTCCTCCTCCTCCTCCTTATAGTATCAACTTTGAATAATAAACCATACCATATTACATTCATGTGACATAGAAGGGTAGAAAGTACAAGATGGTCGTTTGTAGCATGTTCATAAGATTCGACTTTTTGCATGAATCGGGGGTTGAAATTTAATGCCCCTAATCCCAGGTCCCTTACAATCTTCGAAGCCTCTGAAGCCCATGTCATTTTTGCATTGTCTATAAAAAGATCTTAATAGACAAAGAGGGGCATGAATACACTATAAAAGCCACCGGCTAACGAATTAATGAATGTCCACTACCCCACTTGCTGCCCTTCCCAAATAAAACATGCATGCATTCATCACAAACCATTTATCAGCCCACATCCTTTATTAACCACATCTAAACCAATACATTCTACTTTAACTAAACATCTACCCTACCATCAAGACACCTGACCGAGTTTGACGCATTTGCTTGTTACGGGGCCAGCCTCAGTTGTGAGAGGAAGATCCTTGTATGTAGCCACACCGTCCTTGTCGGTTTTCAGATACTGAGCGACTTGTTCAAAGACCTTCTTTTTCGGATTCAATACGGCATCGGGCATTGCGAGGACAAGGTCTTGGAGCTGGACACGTTCGCCTAAGGGACCTACCGCATGAGGGGTCAGCAAGTCCACCACCAGTGGGTCCTGACTAGAGGAGGCGGCCAGGAGCATCCCTTGAGAGAGGACGCCTCGGAATCGACTGGGTTTCATATTCGCCGCCACAATCACCCTCTTGTTCTACGAAGGACAACAGATTAGAGACTAGGTATTCCAGCGTAAATGTGCTTACCTGCAGATCGTCTTTTGACACATACTTGACAAGGCCGCTGACAATCGTCCGAGGCTCGGCTTCACCCACATCAACTGATCCATGAAACAATCATTAGTCTTGCATTAAGCTCATTCATGCCTGGAGCTTACCTGTTTCAATGTAAAGATGCTCGGCATCGGGATGAAGGGCCACGTCGACTATTTTTCCTACACGAAGATCGACTCGGTGGAAGGCATCGTCTTGGGCAAGGGGCTGAGGGGTCTGTGGTACCGAGACTGATGAGTAGAGGCGGTAATGTTTAGGGAAAACAAAAGGCCTGGATATTAACCGAGTGGCAATCATGAAGAAGAAGGAAAGAGAGACAAATTTAAATCAAAGCTTTGTTGTTTTGGGCGGAACCTGGGCATGTGGGTATTTGAAACGCCGCCATTTCTACAAGACTCACTTTTCCCAGAATTCATTTCTTCACTCTTCTTTCCCTTCTTTTTTCTTTCCATCAACATTCACACCGCACCACAATTGACTCACTCTCTGTACAGCGACCTTGAACCATGAACGCAGGGTAGCTCTTTCCTTCTCACCATTTGTCCATCTTTATCTAATCGTGACCAACACTAACGTCTTCCATCATTCCTCTTTTTTTTTTTTTTTTTTCTCAGACGGTCGATTGGGATGACAACGGATATAAGCTTTCGCTCTCTGACACCAGGACTGAACGCAAGGGATTACGAAGACCATGGCAACTTTTTGGAGGGTGCGCTCACTTTTCGATAGTAGATTGTCAGTCCATTGCACCGCTAAACATCACTACTCGTTGCCTTCTCCCAGTTGGACACTACCACTGACACTTTTTGCGCCGCCGGTCAGCTGCCTCCTCCTCCTCCATTCTCTTGGTCATAACACTAGGTTAGTCATTCCAAATCCTGTACCCGTCTTCCCAGTCTCCTTCCCCCTTATAGCTTAAACTTTGTCTCATCCACCCAAATAAAACTTACTTGACATCTTTTCCCTGACGACCCTCTCGATGCCTTGGGCTAAACTTGAGCCAAAGATCAGAGATTCTACAGCTGTTGCTCTGGTTTGACTTTTTTTTTTATTGTATGAATTAATGAGTGTTTAAACGCCGCCCGCTTTGTTCCATACCCCGCCTTTTTCAAACTCTTGTGTGCCATCCGCCAAAGCTTGGCGTAACGATGAATGTCAGAGCTTCCAAGATGACTGGAGCATATTCAACAAAGTGTAGTCTTGAAGATGGTTTCAAAGTAGGTTTTATTCACTAAATGAGACTATGGTTATACTATATGTAGGACTTGCCATGGATTGGCGAAATCCAGAGTAGTAAGCTATGGAATGAAGGAGGGGATGTTGTAGTGGTGTTTGTAATGGTGGTGAAATAAAAGAAGACGAGTGTGAAAGTACGATGAGACTGTTGGATGGTTTTTATTTTGAATAGGATGTGTTGGTCTATATATACTAAAAGGATTCGTTCATGATGTTATGTGTGA
>LT553587.1:350769-364921 GCA_900079185.1 Absidia glauca
AAGATGGTACATTCTCTCTAGTTGTCTTATTGTGAATGCAGCTACTCTTTTATCTTCCGTTGTCATTGACTTGTTGTGATTACTGACTCATATGGTTGGGTAGTGAATGGAATGGTGAACTTATCATGCTGTGTTTCTTGTCATTCTCATATTCAATTTGATTTGTGATCGTCGCTTCCGAGGTAGCTAATCTCGTTCCTGACGACCCCTTTCTATCGGAGTTTCAATTATTTATTCATGCAAGTTGAAATCTCTGCTGATCTATCTATTTACGATCATGTATCTTTTACCCATTACATATGTCATGATACGACAGGGGAGAGCTGGTCAGCGGCGCCAAGAGAGTTTGTGGCAGTGTCCAAAAAGAGTGAGCTTAGGAATAGTGCCTTTCTAAAGTACAGTGGCTCTAGAGTCGACAATGGAAAAGTGAGTGCACCCAAAAAAGAAAAAACAATTGCGAGGGCTTTCCCTTGTTTTTCGTGATCCCTTGTTCCCGATCCCTAATCTAAGTGCCTGTCCATCATGTTATAGTCCCTGGGAGCCTGTTGTATTTGGTGTGTTAGTTGTAAAAGATAAAAGGACTAGGTCAAACTCTCTCTTTAACGTGGGTGATTGGTATAAGGTGGATAGGTGATTGAAGAACTGACTGACAGATCAGAAGAAGGGTTAGAACAAGCAATGGGAAGAAAAGAGAGAAGAGATCATGCTTCCATTGATCAAGAAGTATCGGAGTTTAAAACCAAATCAGGGGTAATGACAGATTAGGTAAGGAAAGGGATTATTCAACTATGAGAGAGGTGAAGGAAGTTTAGACAACAATCTATGAATACAACCAAGTACTAATAGACATACAGTACTTGATGAGACAGGTATCACTTGATGGAGGGAAGAGAGCAGAAGACAGAGCCAAGGAAGATCAAAGAGAAGATCAAGAATTGCACAAAGAGAAGGCAAAGAGACAGAATGCACGGAGGCAAAAGAGGAAGGGATGTCAGGTTGAGAGTAACGGATTGTTACAGATGAATACCAATGCGGGAAAAGGTAAGAGGAGAATGGTATTATACCAAAAGATGAAGTGGTAATTGAATGATCTTTATTATGTTGGCTGGCAAGGTGTGGTGGTTGGGTGTATTGGTGTATGATTAAAATAAAGACTGTGTAAACTATGATGAGACTGTTGGATACCTTTATTAGTGATTGTGAGAAATAGAAGATCTATTTATACTAATGTGTCATCCATTTGTTAGGGAATACGATGATTGTGTACAAGTGTGTTTATAGGAGATATGATTTTCTCTTTGTTAGGTGAGAGATATAGGTTGGATCACTAGTGGGACATAAGTTCCTCTTTGTATCTCTGCTAGTGTTTATGTTTGACTTTGTGTGCATGTTTATGACTTGTGATAGATGTTATCTTTTGATTGTCTATGATTCAGTTTGTAGTGGATCATGTCAAGATGGCCAGTCTTGTTGTGATCGGTGCTTTTACTGATTCATGCAGATTTGCTTGTCGGAGTTGAAATGTTACTCCGCCCAACCTTTCTTTTCTCGATGATGTCAGATCATCTTCTCTAAGCGTTGACTTTACTTAGGTCGTTATCTCAGGATACAGTACGACAGAACCGATGTCTGTTGCCATCCTATTGAATCTACCAAAAAAAAGGAGAAACGTTACATAAGGTAATCGTTAGTCATGGCAAGACAAAGATGGACAAGATGCGGAGAAGGAGATATGATATTACCCTGTGCTCTTCGTTCAAGGTAATCGTATAGAAGGCAAACGTTCCTGGTGAGGTGCCATGTCGATGAAAAGAATAAAGTAATGAAGGAGCAAAGAAGAAGCAAGGAATAGGTTTTGAGGGAAAAGTAATCATTTGTGGTCAGAATGGGAGTTGTAAATCGGTGTGCTGCATTTCATTTTTCCTCGACTTTTTTGGACCAGCCCATAAGCACGCCTTGCCGACATCAACTCCACATTTATTTGACCGGCGCAGGGTTCGAACCCTGCACCTTTTTACTACCACTCTGGACAAAACCCAGGATTTTGAAAAAATAGACATCACAAATTGGGTCCTAACTCAGCCGGCGGAACGCGAATCTGAGTTTGAATTTGCGGAGTTTAAAACTGGGCTCCCTCCGGTCGTTTCAAGGGTAAAATGAGTGGTCTAGGTGCATTTCCGGGCGAGATATGTTGGATTGAAGTTTGGATAGATATGTGTGCTCTGGAGCGATCTGTCGGAGTTTGAAGATGAAATGAGGGGTAGTGCATAAACTCGGCTCCTATAGTGGTAGGGTCAGGGGGTCCTAGGCTTGTCACTGAACCAATGCCCTTTGGCACTTGAGTTTTGGCCTGTGTGTTGTACTCGGTCATTGGCTCGATTCTGTCCAGCATTAGATCTCACAATGTTGGACATTGAAGGCATTGGGAAGCATACGATCACTCCTCGGCTTAATTAAACGGGGGAATTATTTTTCCAGGTTACTACTGAACATGTAATTGAAAAGTTGATCTGTCCGTTTAGATTATGAGCTGACAGTGTATACCATCATGCCGCCGCCATTAGATGTGGGCCGAGATGTGAGAAATGATTTTTTTGAAATGCATTTGTATTGGGCTTGAAATAAAATTTTGAGCTTTTGAACTGATCGGTTTTGAACCCACTTTTTACGTACATAGTTGCCCGTTTTCTCAAAACCGTGATAGATAACCCCCCGTCAAATTTCCCATGGAGCAGTATACAATCCATATCTACCGAACTATATCAAGAAAATGAGCTACATTTAAGTCGTATACGTTCGTGAACACTACAGAAAACTTCAAAAAGAGGGATTGTTTGGAGTGCCCTGAAAATCGGGGGATACTTTGGCAAAACAAGGCACCCTGGATATCAGTCGCTAGATACGAAGCACTACGTTTCCCATGGAAAATTTGAGGTAAGGTTTGCCATCTATTTTACGAGACAACTCATGTTCAACAAAAAGTGGCGCTTTTCATGGGAAAGGTCCGTCCTTTTTTTTTTTTCAAAAAGCGGCGTTTTAAAAATTTGGCAACACTTTATGTCAGGAACACATGATGCTTGTTAGATAGACATCCAAAGACAAAGTTATAAATCGAAAAGTGAGATTCTTTCAGTCATACACTTGGTACAGAGTGAAATCCTTTTGGGGCAGACACAAAAAAAGTCAAACCAAAGCAACAGCAGCGCAATCTCTGTCCCTTCTATCAAGTTTAGCCCTAGGAATCGAGACGGTAGTCACGGAGAAGTTGTCAAGCATGTTTTATTGAGTGAATTAGTATATACAAAATGAGACTATGCTAAAGCTATATGGGGGAGAGAGACTGGGAAGATGTGTACAGTACAGGAATTGGAATGAGTAACCTAGTATCATGGACAAGGGAATGAAAAAGGAGAGAGCTGACCGGCGGCGCAAAAAATGTCACTGGTAGTGTCCAGAAGGGGGGTAGGCCGACGAGTAGTGATGTTTAACTGTACAGTATAATGGCTTGACAATCTATCAAAGAAAAGTGAGTGCACCCAAAAGAGAAAGCATTGCAAGGGTTTCCCATGTTTTTCGTAATCCCTTGCGTCCAATCCCTAATTTAATCGCATGTAAGTCCAGTCCTGGTGCCAGAGAGCCTATATCCGTTGTCATCACAATTGATCATTCAAGAAAAAAAAGGAGCAACGATGTAAAAAGCAAAAGTTGGTCATGATTAGACAAAGATGGACAACAGGGTGAGAGGGTGAGAGTTACCCTGTGTTTGTCGTTCTAGGTCGCTATATATAGAGTGGGTTGTTCGTGGTGTGGTGATATTGTTGATGTAAAGTAAAAAGTGATGAAGAAGCAAAGAAGAAGCAAAAGAAAAAGGTTCTGGGAAAAGCAATTCTTGTATCCACCGCGGAGTTTGAACATTCAGGGGGAAATCACCCGGTGCGCCAAGTCCTAACCTACGCTCTCTCTTTCGACAATTGTAATCTCCGATCTGCGAAACGAGTGAATGCCTCTTGAACAAGGAAGCTGGGTGGGCCTTCCTATGATAAATACCCGTCTGTGATGCGAACCGGAGGTGTATCTATGCCATGACTGCAGGTGGGAAAGCACAGAGTGGACTGGGCTCGATGTTTTATGTGGGTGGAATTCAGGGCGGCGTTGGATCGAAAAAGTTGGCCTAAAAGGGCGAAACATTTGGAGTCTCGAACCTGGAGCGAGCTGCATGACAAAGCCCTTGACCAATAGAAGTAAGTATCAAAAGGGGTGGGAATTAGTAGCAAAGTCTTAGTGATGATTGGTTTGGTATGTAGGGATGATGATCAGATCGGTGATTTGGCCCTTGACATCGATTTCAAGCCTTGATTTTAAAACAGGATACATTATGTTACAGAATAAAAAACACCATTAAAAGCTTAACACATGGATTGATCTATGGAGGGAAAGGATATCTGCATGATGGGGCATGGATGTTTTTATATTCCTTCATTCCATTTGTGTCTGACTATAAAATTCCTAGGGGCTCTCTTTTAAGGGAAGATGTTGCTCACTTTATCTCTCTTTCCTTTGCTTCTTCTTTGATGATGATTACTTTGGGTATCTACTTTGTTGTTTATCTGTTGGGTGGGCTGACCTTCCTGCCAAGCATCTTTATCACTTTTTGGTACCTGTATTCCAAGCGACAAGACGTGCATGAAAAGGCCACAGGCTATCCACCCGAAGCTTATACAGGCATAGACGAGCATCGGGGCAAGAAGGGGTGGATTCGGCTTGTATGTCACTCTGCTAGCATGTCCCCTGTTGCTGTGAAAAAGTCATTTTCATTTACAAAGACGGTGCTGATGGCCGGCTCTTCGTCGACAACGAATGCCCAAGGTGGGGTTGCGCTTGGTGAAGACGGGTCGGACTTTGAAATAAACTCCGACCTACATTCATCAAAAAGATCCGGCGCACCTTTTGTATTCTCTTCCTCTTCTTCCACTTTATTCTATGCCATCCTACGCCACGGTACTCTCTTTTGTTTCGATAGTGAACAGGAGAAGGTCTGTCATCTGATCATACCCATGCACGATTACAGCGTGTCTCTTTTCCCAAAGGAAGGCAAAAAGGAATCCGAACTTTTTAATCGAACAATGTCGATCTGTCTTGCACCAAAAAACATCAGCGCCAACAACAATGACACTTCCTCTCGCCACTATTACCTCTCATGTAAACGACCTACCGACAAGGAAGACTGGTACTTGGCATTGAAGGCGGCAACTTATCTATTATCAGAAGACGATCCCAAGAATGCTCATCATATGGATTGGCAAGATTCAACCTTATACGACGCTCCGGCTATGGCGAAACTCCAAGGACAACTGAACGGAACACCAGCTCAACTACAAGCACAGTGTTGGAATGCACTCATGGGAAGGCTGTTTTTGGGTATCTACAAGACGGAGCATTGGCGACAACTATGGCATAACAAGATGAAGAACAAATTGGACAAGATCAACGCATATCAACGGCTACAACTTCAGCAACAGCACCAACAGCATCAACGCTCAGGAAACACCACTAGCAAGAGACGATCGATGATGAAACTGTCCCCTTTCCAGCTGGAACTCATCTCTATGGGCGAAACCATCCCGTGCCTGACAGAAACAAAGCTGGTGGAATTCAGTGCGAATGGCAATTGCGTTATTCATGGTCAGCTTGAATACACTGGCGACTTTTTGGTGGTGATACGTACAGACTTCCGGTACCTTTGGCCGACACTTGCTTCTACCTTTGAACGAAAGAAAAAGGCGACGACGATACCTACTCCTTCTTCTTCTAACGGCGCCGCTTCTACGACCTCCACCACTACTACTAATGCTGAATCTCTCCCTGGGTCACTCCCTTTGATCCTCTCCATCAAACTACGCCGCTGCTCGGGAAAGGTTGTCTTCAAGATCAAACCCCCTCCATCCGGTCGTGTCTGGGCCGCCTTTGAAACTATGCCGAAAATGGAATGGGAAGTAACACCAATCGTCATGGACAAGCAAATCAAGTGGTCTCTCGTCATCAAGCTAATCCAGGCAAAGATCAAGGAAATGGTCATGGAATCGCTGGTCATGCCGAATATGGAGGACTTCCCCTTTTTTGACTCGGATGGGTTGGGCGGTATCTTTGGTGAACGAGCCCCAATGAAGGATCCTGCAGCCGACACTGAATCAACAGCATCAACGACGACGACAACGACAATGAACGATGATACAACGGCTGATGATACCAGGAATGATGACAATGATGAAAAGCAGCAACAGCAGCAACTTCCAACAGTATCGAAACTGGTGCAGGGCTATATCAACCGGATCAAGACACCACACAAAATGGCAGCAGCGACCCTTCATCCACAGTCTTCAAATGCAACAAAGGCCTGAAGCCTCCCGTCATAAAAGTGGATGCTTTGTACTCTAGTTTAGAAAAATGTAGCTTAGTAGTTAGTTGACTTGTCACTCCCTCACTTAATACTATCTTGAAGGTTGAAGAATAAAGGATCTGTTTGTTATGAAACCAAGATGTTAATGACTGATGTACCACATGAATGCCTTAGGTTGGTTTCCAAGGTTATTGGCACACGAGAGGCATTCTCATAGGCGGCATTTGACTTTGTAAAACCCCGCTCCTGAAGCACCGAGATACTTTTGTTGATGATGGCAACGCCTATTGATGCTGATCAAGAAGTAATTGCATTTGCAGCAGTCAAATATGTTTGTTTGCTCATGGATCTACATTTTCAGCTACAGAAAATCCGCTGTACGGGTCATGGCGACGAAATCGGAGTTTGAATAATTGCTGGACTTAAAAGGGCACAGCATCATGCCTTGGTTCTGTTCTTGTCCTTCTTTCTTTTCTGTCTTTCTTTCATCCCCCAATTCTCCATTATATCTTTTTGATATTATATGATACCATCAAAGCTAAACTAGGTTACGAAACATTGCCCATTTGTTTGTTTAACCCCTGTCACCACCTTCACCACCTTACCCTTTATACGCTTTCCCCGATTCTACTTTGTGGCCCTCCTTTTTTTTTTTTCTACTTTTTGCCCTCGATTGACGTTTTCTTGCTTGGAAAACAACAACGGCCTTGACAAAGATGACAAAAGATCAATCATTACTTCTCTACGACATGTCCGAACATGAGGATGCCTCATCTTCATCTCCCCAACCTGTCCATGAAAACGGCACTTCTCTACCGGCATCATCAACAAAGGACAGCAACACGTATGTCTATTCTCATACAGCCACAACAGAATATACGCAGCTCGATGTGGATGACTCGGAAGCAACCATGCCCTATCGACAAAGTCAACACCGGCCCCTTCTTTTACCTGATGACGACGAAGACGACAATGACGACGACAACGACTCGATGGATCTGGAAGAATCCAAACTATACCGACTCCCCAGTGACGGCGGCAGCATTTTCTCCAGCTTTGTAAGTATATGTATCATGTCATAAAAGTGCCACTCACTCACTCACTTTTGGGGACTAGCTGAATATGGCGAACAGCATCATAGGGGCTGGCATTATTGGGATTCCATATAGTATCAAGGAAGCGGTAAGTGGAGGATGGGGACTTTTTGAATACATCCAACCTAATCCGCTCCCTCTCCTCTTTTCAATACTTAGGGCTTTGGTATGGGCATTCTCTTATTGATGATCTTGACAGTTGTTGTGGGTAAGTACAGATCAACATAGCGTGGTGGAAAGCTATTAACATGGATAGAATAGATTGGACAATTCGCCTGCTCATCTTCAACGGCAAACTCGCTGGAAGATCGACCTATCAAGACCTACTGCAATTTGCCTTTGGCCGCCCTGGATTGATCGCTATTTCAATCTTCCAATTCGTATTTGCATTTGGTGGTAAATCAAAGATGGAAACGGACGATGACTGATGTTGCCTTTAACATAACTCTCTCTTTTTTTCTCTCTGTAGGCATGTGTGCTTATTGTGTCATTATAGGTAAGGAGTAGAGGATTTGCGGCATAGGAAGGGGCTTTGCGTTTTTTGACAGGCTTGCTTATTTGTTACTAGGTGATACCATCCCACATGTCATCCGATCACTATTTCCTTCGATTGAAATGACCCCGGTGATATGGATCTTTGCCGATCGGAATCTCTGCATTGCCTTCTTTACCCTGTTTGTCTCCTACCCCTTGTCGCTGTACCGTGATATCTCTAAACTGGCAAAAACAAGTGCTCTGGCTCTGGTGGCGATTGTCTTCATCACAGTTAGCGTCGCAGTGGAAGGGCCCAAGGTATCAAGTGAACTCCGCGGATCTACCGAGCACCGATTTGATTTCATGCAGGATGAAATCTTCCAAGGAATTGCTGTCATTAGTTTTGGTAAGACAAAGAATCATGCTTGATGATCACTGATCTTTTCTTTTGTCTAGCCTATGTTTGTCACCACAATAGCTTCCTTATCTTTGGATCGTTGAAGCAGCCCTCGTTGAATCGATTTGCATCTGTCACACACTGGAGCATGGCCATTGCTTTTCTCACTTGTATCATACTGGGACTCTCTGGGTATCTGGCATTCACAGATAAGACGGCAGGTAAAGGACGATAACCATACTTTATATGCGGCTACCCAGGCAAACTAACGACGGATCGTTTTCTTTAGGCAACATTTTGAACAACTTCCCATCAGACAACGTCTTCATCAACATTGCTCGACTGGCATTTGGCTTGAACATGTTCACCACCATCCCTTTGGAAACCTTTGTTTGTCGAGAGGTAAGTCAAAAAAGGAGTGGGTGGAATCAGACTACTAACAGTGTTTTATTATAGGTTCTGGAGACTTTCTTTTGGCCATCAAAAGCATTCGATCTTAAAAGACACTTTTTACTAACTACCATCCTCACCTTGGTGGCCTTGTCCATTTCTCTCCTCACTTGCAACCTCGGCATCGTGCTGGAACTCACGGGCGCCTTTGCTGCAACTTCCTTGGCTTATGTCTTACCACCCCTCTGCTACTTGAAACTCGCCAATGGATCCATATGGCACTGGAGTAAGATCCCTCATTGGTCCTGCCTAATCTTTGGCTTGGTCATCATGATCGTAAGTAGTTTCTATAGTATACAAAAGCTGTTTACCCAATCCACTGCCCCCTCTTGTGCTTTATAGCATCTTCCCTTCTCTATATATTATGTTACAAGAAATAAAATCCTATACATTCTCTTTATTTGTCCTCATTTTGACTCCCTATAGATCAAACATGATTGCATGAACCTCGGTCAATGTTTCAAACTCCGATGGGTCGTATAAGTGAATAAATTCTCCCCACGTATTTATTTCCCTCTTCTTCCATTCCTCTTCACTTTTACTTTCCATTGTCATTACTTTTACTCTTCCATTAGTAGGATCCCACTTATTGCTTGGCTTTGATTAACAAGCGCCCTTCAACTATACAATGGACAAGGTAACTCTTTCCTTCTAGTGAATCGTCTTCAGCCTACTCCCACCCTGACTAACGTTTGCCTTTTTCTTCCTCCAATGTCATTGCTTTTACTCTCCCATAAGTAGGATAGAACTTGTGTCTTGGCTTTGATTAGCAAGCGCCCCTCGACTATACCATGGAAAAGGTAACTCTTTTCTTCTAATGAATCGTCTTCAGCTTTTTCCCACCATGACTAAAGTTTGCCTTTTTCTTCTTCACTTTTACTTTCCATCGTCGTTACTCTCACTCTCTCATCGGTATCTCACTCACCCATCGGCAGGACATCACTTACGACTTGCTTTGATTAGCAAGCACCCTTTGACTATACGAGGTAACTATTACTATTCAATGAATCGTCTTCAGCCTTTTTCTCACCATGGCTAACATTATTCCTTTTGCATCTTTGCTTCTTTTTTCCTTAGCAGATCGAATTGGATGACAACGGATATAGGCTCTCTTGCACCAGGACATGATGGACCTGGACCTGGATCAAAGATTGAACGTAAGGGAATACGAGAAACATTAGGAAATCCTAATCCTCGAAATTTTCAGGTGCACTCACTTTTCCATTGTAGAATATAAAGACATCACACTTTAAAAGGGCACTAGTCCCTTGCTCTCTTCCTTCGCTCCCTGCTACTACCATAACACAGCCGGCCGTCTCTCTCCTTCCCCTTCCCATTGGTCATTATACTAAATTAGTCCGGTCATGACGACTTGCCATGTATACATCCTCCTCATCCACTCCCTCATTCCTATAGCCTAGCCTTAGTTTTGAGAGTACCAACTAATAAAACTTAATTGACCTCACTATATCCTGTCTTCAAGATTTTGTATTGCTTTTACGAAGACGCTAGATGCATGCGGAACTACAACTGGGGCCCAAAAATCCATGGTTACCAGCAAAAACACACGAACGATGAGCCAAAAGCACCCCTTACACCATTTACGGTATGTATATAGCACTCACGTTTTTATATTATGGTGTACCATTAGTCTCGAGAAGTATAGGCAGACAAAAGCAGACAAAACGCACACTTTTTGAAAAGTCACGTGACTTTTTTAAGGGTATGCTTTATATAGTACCAAACGATTTTTTTGTCAGTTCAAGTCACCTTGGTGTAGGGGTTATCACGCATGCTTCACACGCATGAGGCCGCCGGTTCGATTCCGGCAGGTGACATTTTTGCTCTTCTTGCTTGGCGGAGTGTGTCGGTGTTTATATTTTTGTCGGTTGGTAGGCAGCGCATTGCTCTGCTACTGGTATATTTGTTGGTAATAGGTAGTTTGGCGGAGTAAAAAGCATGTAAGACTATGTTTTTGAAGTGGGTCCCAGAACTTTTGTCGAATGTCAAGTGAAAAAGTTGAGACTGAAGGATCAGCTTTTTCAAACTCCGGTGTTGGCTATTTAGGGATCGATGTTCCCGCCTATTTTTTTCTCTGTTTCTTCTTTGCTTCTTCATCACTTTTATTTTTCCATCGATAATGACATGACTGCAATGACTACGACGATGATTCAACGAACGAATGAAAGGTAAGTCTTCTCCTCACACCGTCTTGTTCATCCGTTCTCTTACATTGACTAACAATTTGACTTTAGCATCACTTCTCTTTCTTTTCGACGTTAGATCGACTACAACTTTGACGACGACGATAACGACGACGACGACGGAGCTAATGACGACTCAACTACCGCTTTATATCACCCATTAAGGCTGCTTTAAAAAATTTCAGATGCACTCACTTTACAATATAGATGCTCTAACCAATGCACTGCTGAAGTAACAATGCCCCTTTGCCTAGTAACACTGATACTTTTGACACCGCTGACATGCTCTCCGCTTCTTCATTCCTGGAGCATTACACTAGATTAGTCTCTCCATGACAAGTCCTTCCACATCTTCGCCTTTACCCACTTAGACATTTAGCTTGACCATGATCTCATTCAGTCAATAAAATCTACTTGATACCAACTTCATGACTTTCTATCTTTTGTGTAGGCTTCAGTCATCTTGGTACCTGTGCAAATCACCTGGTGCGCCAAGTGTTGATCGGTTTGAGAAAAAGGGGAGACGGGGTTTGAAAATATTTGACTTTTTTAGAAACTCGTCGGTCAGCTTTTTGAAAAGAGTTGTCCTGTTTCTCAAAACTGGGATGGATAACCATGTTTCAAATTTTACATGAAAAAAGATGTAGCGTATATCTATTGAATGATTTTTAAGACGAGATATTCGCAAAACGTAGGCGTTCCCTTACGCTACACAAAGCTACAAAACAGCAATTGTTTGGAACGGTCCCCCAAAGACAGCGATTCATCCAACAAAACTTAACCTCCTTTAAATAGTACGATAGATAGGAAGTATATCTTCCTTCTTGTGGAATTCGAAGGCGGTCTGTTCTTGAAAATCCATGTCCAACAAAAAGTGACACTTTTCATGCATGGGGCATGGCCCAATTTTCAAAAAGCGGAGCTTGAAAAGTCGTTAGCTTTTTGGTTTTTTGAACTGGAGGATGCATACACTTGACACATAGTGAAATCCTCATTATCATCTCCCAAAGTCCCCAAAAGTCCCCAAAAGTCCATAGTGGACTTGATAACTTTCATTATTAAGGAGCTTAACCCAAATAACTACAGTTATTCAATGGTTGAATCGCCAGTATGCCCTGTACAGTGTCGCCCACCCATTGATCCATCATATCCTATCCTGCCACTTATGTATCTAGTCTCTTACCCTGAACCATTACCTATCTATCTATAATCTACTATCCTATCTCATCCTTGTAATATCCCAGTGGTCTATCGTTATCAGGTACTAGTCAGGGCAAAAGCGGTCAACACCATAGTTTAAACACCGTCAAGCGACGAAGTAGACAATAAAAAAGGGCCAGGGCTTGGCGCACGGGGTGATTTATACCGCTACATATCCTAAAATCACTGGAGCTAATGCAAAAGGACAAAGTCATGGAGATGGGTTCAAGTAGGTTTTTTATTGACCGAATGAGATTATGCCTAAGCTACATGACCTAGTGATTACAGGGCTTGTCATGGAGTGACTAATCTAGTGTAATGAGCTAAGGAAAAGGGTGGAGGAGAGTAGACCAATGTTACCCAAAGTATCAGTAGTAATAGACGCTGGGAATGGGTCAAGGGATAGTGCACTTTATCGGTACAATGGCTAGAGAATCTACATTGGAATGGAAGTGCACCTAAAAAAAAATTGCGAGGGTTTCCCCAAGTTTTTTACATTGGAAAATTTTAAAAGAGCCTTTTTGGGCGACATGAAGCAGTGGTGGAGTCGCAAATAGCATCGTCGTCGTCTTTATCGTTGTCGTCATCGTTGTAGTCGATCTAGTGTCAAAAGAAAGAGGAACGATGCAAAAGGCAAAAAGTTAGTAATGGTAAGCAAAAGATGAACAAGACGTGAGAAGGAGAGTTACCGTTCGTTCGTTCGTTCGTTCGTTCGTTCGTTCGTTCGTTCGTTCGTTTGTCGTCGTGGAGTAAAAAAGAATGACGATGCAGCAAAAAAGTAATGACGAGGGGAAGAAGGAGCAAAAGTAAAGGTCGGGCAAAAACAAATCCTTATGGCTGAGTCGGGGTTTGAAATCATTGGTGCAGTTGGGAGATGGAGTCGTTGGTGGTGGATGTTGTCTGCTGCGAATCAATCTTGTTCACCATTTCCTCTAGCATGGCACGTAGGCGCTGTTAAATAAAAGGAAAACATTGCTGGAGGAGTATGTGGGCAGGATCTTGTTCCTGAACTTCAATTTACAGAAGATCCCTAACAGTTCAGAGTGAGTGAACATGCTACTACATTCCAATTAAAAGGATCGATCATTGACGGAAAAGCATGCCTTTGATCGCATCATTTCTCTTCGAAGGCTGGTCAGATATGCGCCGTTCATCGTTGTGTTGTTCCATTGGCCATGGCGTCGTATTTGATCCTTGTTCGCACACACGATATCCGCCATACGGACTGATGAGCCGCAATTGATCTGTGCCTTCTTGTTAAAACCTAATACTACCAGATGAGCGGGACTTACCGATTGATTTCCGATGAGAAGAGTAAGACCATTCCATAGGAGTGACGGAAAAAGGCATTCTTTTGTAGCCAAATCGGAGTTTAAAGATAAGAGGGGGCGGCCTCAGGCTCCAAGAGCCCGTAGATTCAAGTCAAAAAAAAGGAATCATCCTAAAGAGGTTTGCCAGGAATTGATCGTTAAAAGTGCATAGGTGTTGGTACACTTCAACAGCAGCCAATGTATGGTACTGTACGCACAAAAGTGAGAAGAATGATACCAGGTCTTATGAGTAGGGCTTGAAATGGGTATTTCAAAATGCTTTACGATATCAGTGAAAGCGAAGCTAAGGAAAGGGAAATGATCCTCCTTTCAAAGTATTTTCCATCATGGCCGAAGATAAAAGCGTCAAAGGCAAAAGTGATGGAAGATAAAGTGCAAGTAGACAAAGCCATTTTGAGGGGACAAGGATGAAGATCACCAAACTCCGCCATGGGCTCTCAAGCGTACCTGCAACCATGCCTTTGGTCTTGTCGCACCATCAATTTGTTTCGACCCTGCAGCCTCTTCTATCACTGTGGATTTGTTAGATCTACATTGGCGTGGTAAAATACATAGGCACCAACGGCCAAGTTTGTTTGGACCGAGGTGTCTTTTTTTTTTTTTTT
>LT553587.1:366357-400910 GCA_900079185.1 Absidia glauca
TAGTAGCCGGTACTGCCGTCGTCCGAGTGATGGAGAGGGGCGACAAAGGGACGGGCCTGGGTCGATGTTGCTGAGATTCGATGACTGCCTGTGTCGCTGTATGTTGCTGCTGCCGCTCCACCATAACCACCAAAGTCTGTGGAGGGATGGCTCATTTCTTCGAGGCCACCACCGGCGGCACCGCCAGGGGTCGTGGACGAGGTATACGAGAGATGGTGTTGGCGTTTCTTGGATCGTCGGCGAGTAAAGTAAAAGGCAGCTGCAGCGAGAAGGGCAAGGAAGGCGACACCACCCACAACACCACCGGCGATAGCACCTGCATTGACACTGGAAGGCGGGGGGTCTGCGGTATCTGAAGTTGGTAGGGCGATGGCCTTGGAGCTGTAGCTGGTGGCTGTGACGACAATGACGGTTTTGCCCGACGTCCTGGTGCTGACAATGGGGATGGGAACCGACGTCCACGTTGATGAAGGGATAAGCGACTTGGATGAGGGAGTGTTCGGAGTGGTTGGTGTGGTTGGCGTGGTATTGGGGGGAGTTGTTACAGGTGTGGTTGTTGGAGGATCAGTAGGCGGTGTCGTAATAGGTGTGGTGGGCGTTGTGGTCGGTGTTGTTACTGGCGTCGTTGTTGGTGTCGTTGTGGGTGGTACATTGGTGGTTGTATCGATTGTGGGTGAGTTGCTGACGGTGTCAATGGACCTGGTTGTGTCTTGTACCGGAGTTGTGATGGCAGGAGAATCCCCAGTGATTATCACAGGTCCATAAGATCGTGACATTGTGTCAATGTCTTTTCCAAAGTGTGTTGAGAAAAAAGAAGAGGGAAGAGGAAAGAAAGATGGAAAAAAAAAGTTTGCGCTTTTGAATCTTAAAATAGCTTTTTTGCCAGCCAAGTCTTGAGGTTACCTTTTTTGCCAGTCGGAGTTTGTAACTGGGGATGATCCACAAGAAGTACCTGTTGACTCCATGATGCCTAATTGACACTCCAATCATGTCCTTTTTGTATCAGAAACCACCCCCACCATGATATAAGATGCTCTTTTGTGTGTCAGAGAGCTATTCGGTGAGTGAATGGATGTATACGTCCAGACTGGTTTGTTCTCATGGAAACTGAATTTGGTGTAACCTGCCGTGCTAAAAGAAAAAAGGGCTGAGTTGAGATTGACTTCTTGTAAGAGTTCTATGGAGTGATGATTGATTTTATTTGTTTCGTAAAAGATAACTGTTTAAAAAGGCAAAAGCCTGATCTAGCTCTACATGTGTACTAACCAAACTACTGTATGCTACATAACGATCGGGGCGAAGTATGACCAAAGCAGCTGCAGGGGTGACGGATTTGGAAGCAGCAAGATAAGTGGTGTATCCCAACCTGCTGGACAAAGAATCAGTTGAAGACATGGTGTGTGTGTCGATCCAATGATCCACCTTGTTGTTACTGCGCTTGTCATCGTTGTATCGAGCGAATTGAGTGATGGATTGGAATACTACACCACGACAAGACTTGAAGCTGGAGATCCCATCAATGAAGGCATTTGTGAGATCAGTTTCGGGTTGATGTTGCCAGGTTTGCCGTGTGATCACCCAGAAGACCATATGTTTGTCGTTCAATGATTCCATTATCTGATAGATTGTTTTCCTGTCCACTTTTTGAGCCACATCCTTGTTTAGCAAGACCCGGGTATCCTTTAAAAACTGACCATGTTGTAAAAGGGTATGTTGATTGGTTCCTGGTTGTGCGAGAATAGGAGATTCACCCAATTTAAAGTCAATCTGACAAAAGAGGTAAAAAGTGAGATCGAGTAGGTGCTGCAATCCATCTTTCTTTACCTGGAGAAGTCGGTTGACCATGTTTCTGCGAATAGCAGGAATGTTGAAGGCGGCTGAGATCGCTACGTAACGTATAACTCCTGAAGGGTAGCACATAGTACAAGGGATTAGTATGTTCCTATCTCTGCCTTTCCCTATTCTTACCCATAACATAAGTGTCCGCCAAAAGTACTCTGGATAACGTCCCAGCAGTAGTCATTACTGATTTCACCATCGGTTCACGCTAAAAAAGTGACAATGTCAGTCGAGTGCAAGTTCGTTGCCAAGGTTACCTCGATCGTAAAAGAATCTAGTAGCTTTTCAGGATCCGACGATTCTCCTTTCAGGGCCAAAGACAGTTTCCATGCAAGGTTTTCAGCTAAAAGTTTCAGAGGTAAGTCATTTTCCTTAGGAGACAAGTATCATCCAGCAGTCTCTTTGACACTTACCATCTTGAAAGCCAATGTTCATACCTTGGCCACCTAAATAGAACGAACAGATGTCAGGCAAGTCTTCTTTGTCCACAGTCCATACACATACATACCTGCAGGTGAGTGACAGTGTGCAGCATCTACCAAGAGAAGGAGTGTACGTTAGTGTCATTCCATCATGTTACTGCTTCGTCCCTTACCACCGATCAAGAATGCTCGATCCCGTCTAAAGCCATTGGCGATCCGTTCATTCACATTAAAGTAGGTAAGCCACAGAGACTTTTTGATCGTGACCCGTAGTCCTTCAGTGCGCTTGTCCAAGAGTTCCTTGACCTTGTCCAGGGTAAGTATTTCCCGGGGATTGTCTACACCATGTGTCACTCGAGGCCCATCATCCGTTTCATAAGAGCCCACATTCGCCACCATACGCAAAGTAATCTGATCTTCGGTGCCATGATGTGGTAAAGGGATCAAAATACAGCCGCCTATGCAAAGGAAAAGAAAGAGAGGCTTTCAATGTCATACTGTGCAAACAGATCCTTACCTCTTGAATGATAAAACACCACTTGACGATTTCGTATTCTTGCAATATCCGGACCTTCCAACACCAAGTCGGCCAATGCGAATTGTGATTTGATAGAGTGGCCTTCATACGTCCAGGTAGGGTTTTGTTTTCTGACTTTGGAATGACAACCATCCGCACCCACGATATACTTTGCTGAGATTTCCTTGGCTTCACCGTTCGTGTGATCCTTGACTTGCGCCACCACCTGATCGCCCAGTTGCTCGTAGCTAATCAGCTCCGTTTGCCACGCCACCTTGCCCTGAAGCTTTTCGATTTCTTCAATGATGATCCGTTCCACGCTAGACTGGCCCAAGGATGTCAGTTGAGGAAAGACACAATCGACTTCTTCAAAGAAAACGTCGCCGATCTATCCAGGAAAGAGTTAAAGAGACGACACTACCATCAGGTTCACACAAGTTCATTCACTTACAATGGAGCCATTGACATAGAGAAGAGCACCACGAATGCTAATGGCTTGTTGTAAAATGCGATAAGCGAGGCCATGGTGTTGAAGGATCTCCAGGCTGCGAGGTGTAATGTTGAAGGCACGGCTTTGTTCAGTAGGACCCTCCTTTTTATCAAGCAAGTAGACAGAATGACCAGCCTTGATTAACAGGTATGCACAAAAGAGGCCCACCGGACCTGCTCCAATCACAATCACATCGACGATTTGTTTCATTTGGTTTTCGATAAATATTGAGAAGAAGAAGAATCAATGTGGGAAAATTGACAGGCAGGACTTTATAGACCCAAATCTGAAATTCAAACCCCGACCCGAGCGGTGGTTTGTGGCTATGCTCAAGGATGGTGCCTGATTTACTTGTCCTGAGCTCAGCTAGTTGCTTTATGAGGAAATGACTCCACCCAGGTGTAGAATCCGATCCTGATCCCGACGTTTTGTGTCATACTAGTCCCCTTGTCTATCCGATCGTCATTTCCTCCATTCCGATCCGTAATCCATCCTTCATTTCATACACCCAGCACCAAAACTTTATTATCCCCTTTCCGAAATGGCTATGATATCTAAACTATGACTACATCTATTTATTCATTTTCCTTTTGTGTTCATGCCACAGTTGACGTGGCATCTGCATCCTCGGAAGAGACATCAGGGACAGTGGTCTCGGTGGGGGCAGCGGCAGTAGCGGGCTTGGCCTGTGATTTGGATTCAGTGTTGTCATTCAGGCCCAGTAAACTTTCCAAGTTGTATTTTCGTAGTTTGCCAAAGTCCTTCACCACTGACATGGAGCATACCGTCTTTACAAACGCATCAAGAAAAAGTGAGGTTAGTTTCTCGTCTGTCGGGCTATTCCTTCCTCACTTACCCTAGTTACGTCGACAAGAATCACCAGATCAGGGTCTTCCAGGTTCACTTCATGTCCTTCACCTACAGATGCAGCAAACGTCTTGATCACTTCCATCCGATCCAACTTTGTGCAATTCCGTAACCGAGGCACCACACCAAACTATATAGGAAAGAAGTTAGTAAGGGTGATCATCATGCTTGTCGTGCAGTGGCCTTGCCTTCTTTTTTGTCACTGTTCCATCTTCATTGGGCTCATTGAATTGCGGATGAATCACTAGTTTGGCGACACGTTGCATTTCAGGGAGGTTGGCCATACATGTTTGTTGCACGGGTAAAAATCGAGACAGGTATCTTGTTTTCTTGATCTGTTTGGCCGCCATATCCACCAGAAGGTCGTGGACAAACTTGGAGGGTTCGATGCCAGGCCCTGTCCTGATAAAGAGCACTAATCATAGCACAACAAAGAGAGTCAGCTTCAGCCAGTGACACTTACTCATTGCTCTCCAACTTACTGCAATCCGTGGCGGTAGATATACTGGTGAAGCGTTCCATCTTGTCCTTCTTTGTATCCTTCAATTCTGCTAATTCCTTGGCAATGGACGCTTCGAGATCTTCGGGTTCATCACTGTCGTCTTGAGGAGCGTCATTGGTGTTCGGGTACAGCTGATCGGCGTACTACAAAAAGGTGTCTTTTAGTGGCAGATCAAAAGAGTTCAATTGTCTTTCTTACCTGGTTGAAGAGATCAATGGCTTCCTTCACAGCTCGGTTTTCTCTGGCACGAGTGCACATGACAAGGATGCCTTGCATGTTCGGTTGAATGTTGAATTGGCTGCTTCCACCCACACGATCCTAAACACAAAACGTCAATCGATCTAAAAGAAGGGCATTGTCATCTACTCTGTCCTTGGTACCTTTGCGCAGTGGTAGCTTTTCGTTCTTTTCTGCTTTTCAGATTTGCCTACGCCGCCCGATGGTCGTTTCATTGTTGAAGTAAAAGAAAAGAATTGAAAGTCTCTTCAAATTTTTTCTTTTTGAAGAACCACGGGAGCGGACTTTGAATAATCCAAAAGAGCCAAAAAGCCTTTGTAATGACTGGTGAATGAGAATCATCAAGTAAAAGTTCTGTGATAGCATGATACGAGTCAAGAGACTCTTGCAATATCCTAGTCCAACACTCTGGAGTGATCGTCCACTTTTGATTTTTGTCTCTTCGAAAATATGCGGAGTTTAAAATTATGCAGGCGAAAACATCAAAACGGCTTTGTTGAGTTGTAAATCGATTCTTTCCTTCCTTTTTTCACTTATCACTTTGTAATATGGTAAGTAGAGCATTCCCCGTATATCGATGAAGGATAAAACAGCAATCTAGGGAAACACACGATTGGATAGTATGCTTCAGATCGGATGGATGGATGGATGGATGGATGGGATGGGATGGGATGGGATGGATTATTTGTACTGACCGTTTAGTAATGGGCTGCACCAATTGTTATCTTTTTAGGCTGACCAACCTACCCAAAGAAAGAGAACTTTCCGCAAGTTCAGCTACCGTGGTGTCGATCTCGATCAACTCCTTGACTTGTCCTCTGAACAATTCATGGATTTGGTCCACTGCCGTGCCCGTAGACGATTCCAACGTGGTTTGAAGCGCAAGCCCATGGGTCTCATCAAGAAGCTTCGCAAGGCCAAGACTGAAGCCCCCTCTGGCGAAAAGCCCTCTACCGTCAAGACCCACTTGCGTAACATGATCATCGTCCCTGAAATGATCGGCTCCGTCGTCGGTGTCTACAACGGTAAGACTTTCAACCAAGTCGAAATCCGCCCTGAAATGGTTGGTCACTACCTTGGTGAATTCTCGTAAGTAGAAGCTGGAGATGCTCTCGTACATGGATAGGGATCAAATAGAGTACTCATCATGAATCCCTCTTGTTTTTTAGCATCACCTACAAGCCCGTCCGTCACGGTCGTCCCGGTATTGGTGCCACTCACTCTTCTCGCTTCGTCCCCCTCAAGTAGAGATGCATACAACTCCATTTTGTTTATTTTTTACTCTATAGTTTAGCTTGAACGAAATAAAAACCACTGTTTTGATCTACATCCTTTAACGTTTTAGAGCCGAATGATAAAAGTGATGACAACCATCATGATTTGACACTAACTAGAGAAATATGCACAGCTACCAAGGCTACATCTCTCGCTGATAGCTCACTGCGGTCGAATCGATTTATAAAAGGCTCACTTTTGGCTCGCCGTGGCGCAAAGATTTGATTTTTCAAAGCTCGCTATTTGAAAAAAGGACAGACCATCCCTTTGGAAAAAGTCCCACTTTTTTAGATCTCAATTTTCTTGCGAATGGGATAGACAACCCACCATCAAATTTAACACAAATGTAGAGGTGCATTTTATCTATCGACTGATACCAAGAAAGTCGTACTTACTCGATTGAATTCTCTTTTTTGATACCACTCCAATCAGTCGCTTTTTTGAGGCTTCTTTTGCTTTCACGGATGTATACGATATGAGGGTGCTTGTCTCTGAGTATCAGTCGATAGATATGCACTGTATCGTGGTGCCTATGAAATTTGGCAGTGTGCTGTCTATCTCGGTTTGAGAAAAAAGCAACTCTTTAAAAAAAAGGGGGGGGGTCAAAAGTTTACATTTATTTTCGATCGGAATTCTCAAAATTTTAAAACCCGCCGAAAGGTCAACCATTGGGTGCCAAACTCAAGCCTGGGGCATCAGACCAATCAAAAGCCGCCTAAAAGTCAAGCGTCAGGCCAGCAGACGGTTCAAAAGCCGCCTATCAGCCTGCCTAACCCAGGCCCATAGGGCTAAACTCATGCCCATAAGGCTAAACCCAAGCCTGTTAGGCTTAACTCAAGCCTGAGGCCAGCAGACGGCTGAAAACCCGCCTATACACCTGCCTAACCTCAGGCTCACAAGGCTAAACTCAGGCCCATAGGGCTAAGCTCAGGCCCATAGGGCTAAACTCAAGCCTGTGGATTTTCACACTCGGATTTTTGAAAAAGGACAGGGGACCCCCTTGGAAAATGTTCAATTTTTTTTGTATCTCTTTTTTCTCCGAAACTGAATCGACAACCCACCCTCAAATTTAACATGCACCTGGATGGGCTTCTTATTTAATGATTAATACCAAGAACGCATGATTTGCTTGGATATGCTGCTACTTTTGTTACCACACCAAACGGTCGCTTTTTTGGGGTCTATTTCAGCGATCACAAACCCATTAGACATCCAAATCTATGTTTCTTGGTACCACTCGATAGCTACACAATGCATTGTGTTGCATGTCAAATTTGAGAATGGGTTGTCCATCTCCATTTTGAGAAATAAATGTTTCTTTCCCATAAATTGGATCTCAAATTTTCAAATTTTCAAATTTTCGATCGAATTTCGAAATTTTTTAAAACCCGCCGAAAGGTCAACCATTGGGCGCTAAACGTAAGCCTATGGCATGAGACCACACAAAAGCCGGCCAAAAGTCTAGGCTGAGGCCAGCAGACGGTTCAAAAGCCGCCCATAAAGCCGCCTTACCCCGGGCTCATAGGGCTAAACTCATGCCTACAGGGCTAAACTCATGCCTACAGGGCTAAACTCATACCTACAGGGCTAAACTCATGTCTACAGGGCTAAACTCATGCCTACAGGGCTAAACTCATGCCTACAGGGCCAAACTCATGCCTACAGGGCTAAACTCAGGCCCATAGGGCTAAACTCAAGCCTGAGGCCAGCAGACGGTTGAAACCCCGCCTATAAGCCTGCCTAACCCCAGGCCCACAGGGCTAAACTCGGGCCCATAGGGCTAAACTCAAGCCCATAGGGCTATCATAAACTCAAGCCTGTGGATGTTCAACCTCCGACTTTTGAAAAAAGGACAGGGGACCCCCTTGGAAAAAGTTCGATTTTTTTTGTATCTCTTATTTCTCCAAAACTGGATGGACAACCTACCTTCAAATTTAACATGCACTTGGATGGGCTTCTTATCTAACGATTGATACCAAAACCGCATGGTTTAATGAGATATACTGCTACTTTTGTTACCACACCAAACGGTCGCTTTTTTGGGGTCTATTTCAGCGATCACAAACCCATCAGACATCCAAATGCATGTTTTGTGGTACCAATCGATAGCTACGTAATGCATTGTGTTGTATGTCAAATTTGAGGGTGGGTTGTCCATCTCCATTTTGAGAAATAAATGTTTCTTTCCCATAAATTGGATCTCAAATTTTCAAATTTTCAAATTTTCGATCGAATCTCGAAATTTTTCAAAACCCGCCGAAAAGTCAACCATTGGGTGCTAAACGTAAGCCTGGGGCATGAGACCGCACACAAGCCGGCCAAAAGTCTAGGCTGAGGCCAGCAGACGGTTCAAAAGCCGCCCATAAAGCCGCCTAAACCCAGGCCCATAGGGCTGATCTCATGCCTACAGGGCTAAACTCTGGCCCATAGGGCTAAACTCAGGCCAATAGGGCTAAACTCAGGCCCATAGGGCCAAACTCAAGCCTGTAGATTTTCATACTCCGACTTTTGAAAAAAGGTCAGGGGACCCCCTTGGAAAAAGTTCAATTTTTTTTTGAATCTCTTTTTTATCCAAAACTGGATAGAAAACCCACCTTCAAATTTAACATAAACCAGGTTGTGCTTTTTATCTGTCGATTGATACCTAGAACGCATGGTTTACTTGGATATATTGCTAATTTTAGTACTGCTCCAATCGGTCGCTTTTTTGGTGTCTATTTCCGCGTTCACAGACCCATTAAACATCCAAATGCATGTATCTTGGTACCAAACAATAGCGACGCAATGCATTGTGCTGCCTGTAAAATTTAAGGATGGGTTGTCCATCTCCATTTTGAGAAATAAAAGTTTCTTTCCAAAAATTGGATCTCAAATTTTCAAATTTTCAATTTTTTCGATCGAATCTCGAATTTTCAAATTTTCAATTTTTTCGATCGAATCTCGAATTTTTTCAAAAACCACCGAAATGTCAACCATTGGGTGTTAAATGCAAGCCTGGGGCATGAGGCCAATCAAAAGCCGCCTAAAAGTCAAGCTTGAGGCTGCCGACGGTTTATAATGCGCCTTTAACGCCATTTCAACTCAAGCGTGCAGGGCTAAACTCAAGCCTGTAGGGCCTGTAGATTTCATTCGCCGACTTTTGGAAAAAGGACAGGGAACCCCCTTGAAAAAGTTGCATTTTTCTTGCATCTACTTTTTTCTCCTGAATGGAATCGACAACCTGTCTTCAAATTTAACATGGACCCAGATGTGCGTTTCCACTTTTGATTGATACCATAAACGCTTGGTTTCCTTGGGTATGTTGACAATTTTAGAGCCACTCCAACCAGTCGCTTTTTTACGGGTTATTTGAGCGTTCACAAACCCATAGGACATACAAATGCATGTTTCTTGGTACCATTCTCCCGCCGAGCATTGCATTGGGTTGCCTGTCAAATTTGAGGATGGGTTGTCTATCTCAGTTCTGAGAAAAAAGTTATTTTTTCCAAAATTATGCACCTCAATTTTCCAAATTTAAAATTTTTGATCGAGTTTCAGAGACGGAGTTTGAAATGTGAAATGTCGTATATCAGGTTCTCGGTTTGCTTTAGACCATCCATCCCCTTGAGAAAAGTCCCACTTTTCTTGAATGTCTTTTTTCTTGTGAACGGAATAGACAACCTAGCTTCAAATTTTACATGGCAATAGATGCGTTTTCTATCTATCGATTGTTAGCAAGAAAGGTTGGTTTACTTGGTTGAATCGCCGTTTCTGATACCATTCCAATCAGTCGCTTTTTGGGGGCTTCTTGTAGCGTTCACGGATGTATACAACATAAAAATGCATGATTCTAGGTGTCATTCGATATAGATGTATTGCATCATGTTTACGCTTACGGTCAACTTGACCAGACCACATCCGCAACGGCTGGTCCTGAGCGGAGTTGTACAAATGTAATTCTCGTTTTTGTGCTGAATTTGTCCCTGCACTCGTTCAAACGCTTCTGAAACCAACACAAGATACCTCTTCGTTGATTTGCGAGATCGTTGAACGGTTTTGTACGGTGAATCAGTGATCATTTGGGTGGAAGTCCTAACTTATTTCATGATTACAGTCTGTGTATCTCGGTTTCAAGTGGAGAAATGATTTCTGTAAGCTCACCACATCATCAGGCTGTTTGCGCGTGGTACATAAAGAAAGGCCCTTACTATCTTGTTTCAGTGTGGCAGAAGTGGTTATACATGCAAGCAGGAGAATTGCTACCTATTGAAACGAGATTATCGCAGGAAGTGGCTCATAAGTATAGCAGTAACAGGTTGGTTGGGAAATGACCTGATGTGGGTAGCTGATAGAAGGGTCAAAACGCTTCAAGCGCATAATCGTTGACATTTACTCGCTTCACAGAAGTGGTGCTTGTTAATAGCAAGACTTGACAAAGGCACTGTATCGGAACGTAACCATTTTCAACCTCTTGCTGCTTTCCAGTATCAAAATGATGATGATGATCTCATCTTCTGGTGGCATTGAGAAAAAAGGGGTCGTGCTACACACCTCGGGTTCCGAAATGGAATTTGAAACGCCGCCGCAGGTTATTTAGGGTAAGGCGTCGATCCGTGCCTGCAACTGTCATGAGCATAACAAGCATACTATGTTGAACAATAATACGTTACTGCCCTTTGTTATCACATGCTGGTGCTTCGTAACGAAGGATGAACCTGAATACGGGTGGGGTGTGTGCAACAAAACATAGTCCCAAAATGGCTCTGTCGCCCAAAACGAAAAAATCGTCGGGATGATAAATAGTCGTCTTTTACTATTTTCTCTTTTTCTTTTCTCTCTTTCATTTCTTTGTTGAACAATCGCTAAAATACCCATCCTCTTTTGGTTTACCACTTCTGACATTCTCTCTTTGTGCATAAAGCTACTTGAATCCTCTACTGCGATTGTGGGAACTCCTTTTTTATCATCATCATACCCACCTTCAATAGAACGACGAACGATTAAGAATGATTCTTCATTCAGCGCTGGAAACCATCACCAAAGGTAGTCCCAACATCACTGACTTGTGGATCTTCATTGTTTGTTGCGTTGTGGTTATCATTGTCGTCCTCTTCTTCCTCTTCTACTTCAATCGGGTGGTTGCTCGTTTGATTACTCTTATTGCCAACCAATACTTATGGCGGCGGTACCATGCATATATCCAACTAGGTAAGATCTTTTCTCTTCTTTACTTGCATCGGCTTGACTGACATTGTATTTCCCTATAGATTCGATACGAGTGACCTTGCTTGGTGCACGTATTCTCTTTAAAAACTTTCGATACCACTCAACAAACTGCTCCTTCTCTGTCGTCAAAGGACACATTACCGTACAATACTGGTTATTCAATGTACAAAAGCCAAGCTCTTCTACTAAAGGTAAGAGCAATGACAACACTACTGGATACGGTATACTCATTGCTATTTCTTCTTTTTGTCTTGTCAATGGAATTGCCTTGGTACTCTCTTACTTCTTGCAAGACGAAGCGAAACTGCCTTGTCGTGTTGTCTGTAGCTTGGAGGGGCTAGAAGGATTCATTTACAACAACATACCAGTCTACGAACGCATGAAAATCATCCTGGGTTTGGAAACAGCACCAGAGCCTACTTCAAGGTCTGATGACACTTTTACTATGAACGGTAATCCCGATCTTTAGATGGCGCCGTCCCTCCTTACTAAATCCTTCTTTCTGTATTCACCCACATAGGTACCCCGGGCGTCCTCGATCCAGAAAATCAAGCATTGTCGGAATCCTCTTTGCTACAAAGACTGGTACCTATCCAAATCGAATGTACAACTGGTGCCGTCATCATTGGAAACCAACAATTGCAATCATACGTCGTGGTCAAGGCAACTCAAGCTAGTGGCACTTATACAACTGGACAATCAAGAACTCCTATGGACTATTACAAGGCCACCTTGGATCTGATACTACGGAAACCTCAAATCACCTTGGAGAAGAATGAACATTACACAAAGGAAAGCCAAAATATGAACAGTGCAAGGCATCATAAGCGAACTTATGGGTAAGTCAGTAGTATATCGGAAATCACCTATCTTGCTCTTGTTGCTAATGAGTCTTGTCTTTATGTCTTTATTATAGATGGTGGAGGTGTATATGGGGACTCGTAAAGAGGATTCTATGCATTGGACCGAACGATTATACCAAGACTGAAAAGCAAGAAGAACACCATCATCGTTACCGTGCCACCCCAGCCGAATCTCACTCCCGTCGACTCTATCAAGATGAATACGCCAAAATAGAAAGCCTTGTGGAATGTAGCCAAATGGCATTGTGCTACTATGCGGATATCCCCGGTCCTGTCCCGAACACCGTCTCCAATGGTTATAGTGGTGTTGGCCTTGACATCGGTAATGGTGGTCTGCCTCCTGAATGGGGTGTGCGACTTTCTCTTTGGAATGCAGTATTCAATTACGGACCCTGGGCTGATAGACAAAGGTAAGACGTGTATGTGCATATATAAAGGATACCATTGACACAATGCTATTGCTTCGCTTTGACTTAGATCATCGATCCAAGATTACTTCTTTCCTAATGCTCGCCGAACCAACAAACCCACCACTCCCCTCCTACCTGGTGAAACTCGGATACCAACATCTTTTGACTTTATGATCGATTTTATGACTGATGCAAAAGTCAGGGTGCCAACAAAGGAAGCTTCA
Organism: Absidia glauca; assembly: GCA_900079185.1. NCBI lineage: Eukaryota > Fungi > Mucoromycota > Mucoromycetes > Mucorales > Cunninghamellaceae > Absidia > Absidia glauca. The sequence goes on from LT553587.1 coordinate 379,209, forward strand.
AAGGTAAAAAAGCAAACCATCATTCATACTGACAAAAGTCATCTGCATCTACTCACTATGGGGCTCCCCTTCCATTTTGAAAATAGGACTGGAAATACACCGGCGACATCTCTGATCTGGATATTGACAAGGACGGCTACTACACTCGACCTTATGGCTGGCTAGATATCAAGTTCAAAGAAGGATCAAGTCTCAAAACCATCACGCCCTTTGTAACAAATAGCGAAGGGTGTGTCCCTAGAGTGGAGGTGGACTTCAAAGGTCTTGATGTCACGACAAGCGTCAACTTTGTGAACCTTATACATGCCGACGGCCTCAAGGTAAAGAGAAGCAAATGTAATGAAAAATGGCTGTATCTCACGACTTTTATGATGTTTGCTAGCTGCATATTGACATGCCTTCTCCTCTGGTCTGGAATGAACACCGTACATGGCTTTTTGATGCGAAGATGAAGAAACCTGAAATATACCTACTCCGGGATCATGTGTATCTCATTCAAGATTTGATCAAGGATTGGACTTCTGGACCACCCGCTGATTTGTTGTACTTTGTGCCGATCACCTACGACTTTCAATTGGATATCACTCAAGCAAGTATCTACTTATGCGTCAACGAACACAACATCATCAACTACCCCAATTCGACAGACGATAATGGTAAGTATATCAGTCAAACGAATCTCTGTATCTATACTAACTGTCGTATTCTTCTTCTTTCAGCTTATATCATATTATCACTCCAAAAGCTTCGATTCACTACTTCTTTGCCATTTATCACTTACCAACCAGAGGTATTCTCAATCAAATATGATGCTCAAGTAAGTGTCCCCTGTCTGCCACACATATAACCAATCATATGAATCATCCCTACGCCTGCTGACATATTTTTCTCGACATTTAGTTTGAACATTTCCGTGGTGTATTCTCTCTGCAATCCTCTCATACATGGAGCTCATTTATGAGCGAAGATGACTCCCAATTGGCATCATGCATGGCTCTCTCGTTGCAAGGATCTTATGAAAGCTACTCCACCACAGACGTCTTAAGGCACATAGAATCTGCTAATCTGCACCTCAAGGTAACTCCTCTGTAGCCCATGGGATGAAACACTAGCAGCGCTTTAACACCTGTCGTTTTATTTGGAAACAGTTTAACAACGCCGTCGTCAAGCTTTTTGGAACAGTCATTCGATACATCATGATCCTACGTGACAACTATGTCGGAAGCTCTCTTCACTTTTGCACCATTGACGAATATCGACAACGGCGCGCTGACCCTGAAGCTTACCTGGAAATGCGAAAGAAGGAATCCGAAGCAAAGGTAAAAAAAAAAAATCAGGGGTAATTCAGGGGCATGGACGTCAATGCTGATATTTTGATTCGGGGTTATCAAAGCCCATGTCAGATCCGTTTGAACTTTATCTATTGGTGGATATCGAAGATGGTGCTCTCATTCTGCCCGAGAATCTGTATGAATGCTCCCATTACTCTCAATTAGAGTTCCAAGACCTTCAAGTGGAGCTTCGCAACTTGGATATATATATGGGTAAGATGAAAGGGAAAACGTGAACACACCGATAAGCTCATACTCTGTTGCTACTCCTAATCCAATAGATATGTATGTCACCATCAGTCCCATCACATGGACAAGAGATAGTAACCCGAATACCACAACCAAGCGGGGCAACTTTAGAATGAAAAATGCCCGAGACCCTCGCAACTACCTTTACATTGACGGTAAGTCCATTCTTACACTACCGACTACCTCATACTCACCGGATCTACCATTTGCTGTAACAAATAGAGACCAACATTCATGCACATCGACTGTTTGGACCTTTACCGGAAACAGCAACCTATCTTTGTCACTGGGAATTCGATATAGGCAGCGTCAAAGGCGAAATCAAACCTTCTTTTTTGATGGGTACCGCTAGTTATGCTCAAACCTTTGTGTACAACTTGATCGATGAAGACAATGCGGTATCGACAGACATGGCGCCGGTGGATTATCCTGATGTGACCTTCCTTAACGCAAGAATCCGTGAAGTGGATATCTATCTTACCACCCAAAATAGTGCATCGCTACTCCAACTCCAAAACGGCATCAATGTGGAATTCGACAATCTCACCAACGAAAAATACAATCAGCGGGTGGGCATTAAGCTTCCAGTGATATCTTTCACTTGTTTGGCGAATCAGGATCAGAGTACACAACAGCAGGTAATGATGGCCCAGGGCGACAAAAGATATCATCCCACTCACTATTCTTTTCTTTCAAGGACAACGATTACTCTTGGGCGGAGGTTGCTAGGGTGGAACTTGGACTCAATGTTACGATCTTCCGACACACGAAGGAATGGCAGAAGTTTAGAACGGCCCAACAAAACTTTATACAAGCTCAAGATTATCTTACTGGACGGTGCACTTCTTTGTACGACAATGATGCCTCCTCAAGAGGTAAAATGGTAGCGAATGTATGTGGATCTAAACGATGCTAACCCGATATGTACTCATTTCATACAGGTACTCGCTCCTCATCAAAAACCACTCACGAACATCACGTCGGTGTACTCTATGCCCCCTTGTTTCGATCCTTCCCCACTCATGCTGACTCTGGCACTGAAAGCGAAGCTTCCTCTATCTCAACAGAAACTCCGGTGATGGACGCTGGAAGATATTCCTTCTCTGGTGACGATCGAAGTATGATATCATTTAACGACCAATGGCCTCTCACAGCAGACGATATAGGATCTGAAGATGATAGCATCAGGTAAGCCAAGGAAAGTAAAAGCAAAGCGGGTCGAATGATTAACACATTATCTTCATCTAGTCTGCAAGAGGAGACAACTTCGATGAGAAGTATGGTGTCTAACGTCGACTCCTTCCACACTGCCGTATCCGAAGATAGGCTCTTCCCGGTCACAAGTATGTCCTCAAACGATGTTGGCACGAACTACTCAAGAAGTTTCGATGAAGTAAGCATCGACACTACTAGTGAAGTGGAAAGCGAAGGTAAATCCAATACAAATGGCTGGTGTTTAGTGAATTGTCAGGACTTATGATCACTTTCTACTTGACCCCATTAGACAACTACGACTATGGTGATGCGACTGCAGCTGATAATATCGACAACCTGGGCTATACTATCACGGCTATACCACCATCTATTCCTTACAGTGGCTACTTGAATCGGTTCGCGGTCAAACGGGCAACAAATCAGGTTGGACGGGGACAAACATTCTTCCATCCCTATGTCCCTCCCCCTAAAACAACTTTTATCCCACTAAAGGTAAGGTGCAATACAGAAAGGGGGATGCCATCCAGATTGATGTCATTAACACTGTTGATATTTTTAATAGACCAAGGTCAATAAGCCAGACGAAGCCTTTGACGAACATGACGACGAATTCTTCGCTGGGCAGCAGGACGATATGGATGCCAGCTTACCGTCAGATAAGGGCAACAAAAACGATGACGACAAACGAAACGATGTGGTGGCAACAACGGTATTGGAAGCTACGCGACCTGTCAAGTTCCTGGTAACACCAATCCTCGTCAAAGTGGTGCAAGAAGTGACTGAAATCATCAACAAAGACGTAAGAATGCATGATACTGGAAGCCAGAAGGAAAAGCCAATACTCAACATTTATTTTCTTTATAGGATTGGGATCTGGAGACAATGCTGGATAGCTCTCAAATTGAATACGTTGGCCAGCTCACCCGCTATCTCACCGACAAGTATATCTGCACTCGATTTGCTGTTTGGCTGCCAAGTACTCATCTCCACTTCATACAAAATGTGATGATTCCTGCGGACCTTCCTTCTTACAAGCATACTCAGTCCCATCTCCAAACTGCATACGACAATGAAGACGAAATGCTCTGCGCTGCTGACATTTTCCTGGACGACTTCCAAATGATCGGCGGGGTGACCTTTCAAGACTATGCTTTTGGTCAAAAACAAACCTCGGTGGCGGAATCGAAACTGGTACTCGAAGAATCTCGGGTGCATGTGAATGTGGGAAACATGGGCTGCAAGGTGCAATATGTCAGCGACTCTTACGAAAACCGGCGGCAAGTGATGTTTGGAATTCCAGCTTCTCGGCAATTTGTGCATGGGCGGGACTTTTACGGCAATGGGACCAACCATGGCAACGATGGGCAACATTTAGACTCCGACGCTGGATCTGAATATTCCGATTCTGACCATCAATCTGCGAATGAACTGGTGGTGATTGATTTGGAGGTGAACAAGTTTTGCTGCAAATGGCTCGGGGCGCGGAAACCAAACTACCTCGACTTTGGCATCAATGAATTCTCGACCATCATCATTACTGAATCCGTGGAAATTCTGATCGGTGCTGTGTATTCGTGGTTGGTCTTTGTGGATGATCTTCAACGCATTCTCGAACGCTTCCAAGACAGGCGATCGCAACAAAATCAAGTCTTTATCCATGAACTCGCCAAATTCTCCAACGACGGCACCATCGTCAGCAGTGATCCTCAATTTTTAACGATCCCGACAAGCATGGGTCTGCGCATAGGCTCCAAGAACTTTAGAAACGATGTGGGGTGGAAACTTTTGGCTCGAATGCGACAGTGTTTACGTTTGATGCCATTGACTATGCGGGAAAAACTCCAGTACCGACTGACTTCTGGTGGCGCAATCGAACAAGTTGACTCTCCTCTCATGTATGGGCAAGTGATACAGGCTTTCTCGGGCTGGCGAAGCTGGGAAATCGATTCACGGGACATTAAAAGCTGCCGGCTCTTCACCAAAATATTCAACCAGCAAAGGGCGGCACCACCATATACAAATCTCAGCAATATGGCCAATGGAAGCGACAATGGAAGTGATAAGAACGTCAATCTAGCACCAGAAATGAATGATGACGCTAATGCCGGTGTGCCCAACTCCGACGCCCCTGGATTGCAAATCGTCGACGATATGGTGGCCTTCTTCATGACATCTATGAACTACGCCAAATTCAGAATTAACCGATTCGACTTTTGTATCTATGAAGAAGAACCTGACACCTACGACAATCACATTGTTATCGAACCTTTGGAGTTTGCGGCTGATACAGTTTACAAAACCTCTGTACTTGGGAATGCCATGACGAAGGATCCTCCCCTATCTGCTACGACCTCTGCTCCTGGGAAAGGGCCTATGTCCTCTGAAGGCTACCTGGATGCTATTGTGAAGCTGGATATTGGTCTGATTGAAGTATCTGTCAACCCCACGGTGCTCGCCTTTGCCCGCCATATGCTTACGGTACAATGGGTGTTTACAAACAAGCTCAAGAGCCTCTCTCATGCGACAAAATCATCATCATTCTTTGGACGTGATAAACCTACAGCATATGGGCCGAACTATGCTTCTAGTAATGGAGCTCAGCAATCCTCAACGCCTCAGCAAAAGTCATTGGACGTCAAGCTCTTCCTGTCTCGGATCGATGTGGTGGCTCATGCTCTGGTCAGAATCCAACATATCAACCTTGGTGCATGGGCTCAAAAGCTGACTATGAAGAACAACATTCATGCGATTCATGGCTCTGTGGTGTTCTCGAATCCTAGACTCTCTCCTGTTACAATGTTGCAACCATCCTCAGAAAGGGACTCGGATACTGGCTCTGGCAAACCAAGCTCCAATAGAACTTCTCGCAAGCAAAATCCAAACTCAAGTCGTATCATCATGAATGCTTCCGGTGGTATCGATAGCCTAGATGTTGGATTCTATGAACTTTTGCCTCGGGGGTCTAATTGGTCAGCAAATGCGACGAACAACGGGAGGTTTGGATCCGGATCAACAAGACAGCCATCGAAGCGTATTCACACAAAGCTCCTTGCAATGACAGTCTATGACGCCAAGCTTAACGCCAATATCGCCCAACCCAACAAGCCCAACAAAAAGCAACGACCCACAGCGACAGAATACAAGGCGCGAAAGATTCTCAAGATCTTCTCCAGCGTTGGGACTTTTGATGTGGATGCTCCTCAAAGTTTACTCCGACTGTACAGCTTTATCGAAGAATGGCGAAGCGAACAAGGCAAACGGTACCACTTCATGTTTCAAAATCTTTTGACTGAATGGGAAGAACAACGGCGGCTTACCGAGCAAACGACAACGGCGAATCAGCTTCCAGGGCAACATTCATCCTCCTCTGCCACGGCATCAGCATCATCAGCATCAGCATCATCCGGGCGTTGGTATGACATCAAGCTCCAATTTTTACTGGTCAAGTTTGTAGCCAAGGCTGATCTTCTCCGGTCACTCAGCATCAAGTACTCTATCGACGATTTACTGGTCTTGGTGAATGAAACTCAACAGCACAAGGCGACCGAACCCGTCATCAATTATGCCTTCCAACTATCGAAGCAGGTGGTGGAGCTCATCACACATGGTGGTAAAGAGGAAGATTCCAGCCTTCTCTCTCAGCGACAGCACACTCTCTCACTACTGCACCTTAGCAACGCTGGTGCCTTCAACTTGCCTGGGATCCGTAGCTCTGGTACTCTGATGCAAGTAATGGACTCTTCTCTCGGCAAGACAGGATTCCAGCTTCAGTCGTCCATATCTATTGACTTTATCGCCATGTCCCTGGATGTCAGTATGATCGATTCTATTCTCACGGCTCACAATCTCCTCGGGAATGAAGTCAATGAACTGGTGGAGGTCTTCTCTTATTCGAAAAAGGACTCCAATCAAGCGGCAGCATCTAGGAAAGACACGGCACTGGTGGTATCCTCAGCACCGTTTAAATATGCGGTTGGTATCTCTTTGGATGGTCTAAGCATCAAGGCGGCAAGTCCCTCAGCAACTGGGCTATTCGAATCAAGCGTCTTGGAGGCATCTGTATCAAACTATTCTTCGACATCCTCTAGTCAGCCTCTCCTGTGGAAAGTCTCTGGAAGCAACTTTTCGCTCTCTCTTGATCATGGCAGTATTCCGCTCGGTGACATGCAAAAGGTGGATGGGCAAGATGATACGAAGCGTAGGAATCGCCTGGCATATATTGTGGTCGACTTTGGCCTTCAAAATCAGCCAGCTACTCCCGCCACCGGTGATGGATCCCACGAATCTACATCAACCTCTAGCACCCGGCGGCCCTCTACAGCTACAGCGACTAGATCAGCAATGGACATGGATAGCAATAGCGGGGCTAAAGACATCACTTCTTACGACATCAAAATCACCAAGGTACACACCGTCATGCAACCTATCGCTCTGGGAAAATTGGCGGAGATGTATATCTACTACGACTCGGAGCTTAAAAAGAAGAAGGAAATCAAGCGGGAAGAAATTGAACAACTGGCGGCCAACACCAAACGAATCGTCGAATCTTTCCAGACTGATGCGGCTCTTCGGGAACAGGATATACATAGTCTTTGGCAAGGGAAGCACCTCTCTCTGGTTATTGAAAACTTTGGCGTGGCCATTCCATTGTCGGATATGACTGAAGGAGTGACATCGGCATCATCACCTATTGCACCTTTGGACAAGGCCTCTGGACAACAACATTCTCGTCATCATCACCAACATGCTGCACTGCTATTTGCCCTCACCTCTCTCCGGTTTACAACCAAGGATATCCAAACCACCACAGCAACAATTGAAGACATCTCCCTACAGTTTGTAAAGCGGTTTGATCAAGCAAACGAAGATCACTTTTTGGCGGCGACCCACCCTCGCATGAATCAGATGCGTTTGCCCTCCTTCACCTGCAACGTCCGATCGGAGTTTGACAAGTCGCCTCGAAAGCTGGCTGTGCAAATCAATGCGAAGGTGCGTGGATTCGAAGTGGATGTGGATGCAACAATTGCCGAGTATGTGAATCGTCTTGGTGTTATCTATGTGCAAAGTATGGACCGGGTCAATGCATTCTCTCTGGAAACAAATGGTGGTGATGGTGGTGATCTACCCGTCGATCATGCGTCAAGTGTCAAGCCAGCAAGCTCGTCTCCTTCTGAATTGGTCCACCTTGATGTCGAAGGCATATTTGAATACGACACTAGCATTGTTCGACTCTATCCCAAGCGCCAAAATGGTGATTCCTCTCGAAAACGTGGCAAGGTGACTCATAGGTCCACAAGGGGTCATGGCATCGGCGGCGGGTCTGTCATTCATGACGGCAAGGAAATCAGCGAAAGCAGTAATATGGCAACAATCAAACTACCTGGTCTCAATGCTGAATTCAAGTATCAAACAACGTTGGGCGCATCGGCTTTGTTATCTGAATCACCTCGGCGTTTCCATATGGATCTTCTTATTCACGAAAGCAACAACATTCTGCACCCTTCTTTGGTACAATTCCTGCACGAGGTGGTGGCGGGGTTGAAACTTGGATTACAGCTCTCTAGCGAACGGAAGGCTACCAGGGAATCGGCAACACCAGCATTGTCGTCGTCGCCATCATCAGCAACACCTCTCACCAATACAAGCAACGTCAATGCCTCGGTTCTTTTGCGCCTCTCCAAAACCAAGGTTGATCTGACTTGCCAGCCTGCTTCCAAGGTGATATGCTCTCTTGGGTGGAGTGAAAGTGAATTCATCCTAAACTCATTTGCCGACCAATCAACAAGGACGATGAGCTGCTTTGGATCTCTTCGCAGCATATCCGCCGTAGTCAAGCATCACTTCTCACCTCAATCGTGTCTCACTTCCAACATCGATCGTGTCCTCTTCAATGCCTCGTTGACCTCTAGGCGGAATGGTGATTCTGCGAAGGACGACATATCAATCATTGTCAATATCCCAACTGTCGAAGGCGAAATCAACATGCGACATCTCCAGGACCTCTTGATTCTCAACACTTGTTGGTTTGCTCAGCCTATCTCACACTCTCAGCGCAAGCAGCAAAGCGGTGAAAAGCAATCGAATCCAGTCCCTTTTGCAAGCTACGTTACACTGAAACTCGATTCGATGGCATTCTCGGTGGATATGGGGCAAGCTATTGGCAAGGTGAAATTGGTGCCTAGGCAATTCTCGGTGCAGACGCATATGATCCCCAATAGGTCGCATGGTATTAGCCTCTCTTTGGATGGCGTTATGGTGGCTTCGGAAGGTCGGCTTACTGGCGAGGCTGAATTCCATCGGTGTATACTAGAAGGCTTTGTGGATACTCAATTACAGTCAAGAACCTTATCAGCAATGGCACCATCAGCAACAGCACCATCGAAAGCGATTCCTACCTGTCAACTCTACTTATCGATGGACGGTTGCCGGGCGAAATTCACTTATGAATATCAAAACATCTTGGAGCTTGTGCAAGAACCCATCCAACTGACTGCGACGGTGAACCATGAAGAACTTGGTTTGGGCTATCATCATCAGCTCAAGGTGGCGATTCAATCTGGTCGACTGATTGCAAGTGTGTCCATCAAGACTGTACCTGTTATTGTTGTCATGCAGCAGCGGTTTATGGAACTACTGGAAAAGAAGCGAAGTGAAGCTGGTGCTGTATCTTTCCCTTGGAACAACTCTGCCACCAATACAACTCTCGCCATGGAACCGTCTGTACACCCTGATACCGCCAATCAACCTGTGGACTCGACTCAGCAATATCAACAGCAGAAACAGTGGCCTCGAAGTGTTGTGGAGCTCTGCGTCGATGGTATCCAAGTAATCGTGTATCCTAGCCAATTCCAGGATGGGGACAACGTGGAAATTCAAGCTATGAAGGTGGAAGGATCTTTACAGCAAACGCCAAAGACTGACGACGAAGGTATCCATCGCCATCTACACCTTAGTATCGACAAAGCTTCGCTATTGAAAACTGTGGTTGGTCAAGAAATGATGGAAAAGCGCCAACAGCAACTGGATGATATCATAGCGACAAAAGCCAAGCAATTCTCGGGTGCTCTCGGTGACGATGCCAGCAGCGACAGCGGCCGCAAATCCAGCGATCAAGGCGATGTGGGCGACAAAACACATACTGGTGATTCTCATCCTATCGTTATCAATGGTGCCGCCAAGCAGCAAGGGGTCAAATCACCACCGATCAAGGAAAAGGGAACGTCTATCTTTGCGCTACCACTCACGAAACTCAACATGGACTCGACTCAATTGGTACGACATGTCAAGCATACGTTTACAGTGGACTTCAAGGATCGGGTACAAGTGTCTTTAAACATTGGTCAAATGAAATACCTACAAGAACTGGTCAGTATGTTTAACGATCAAATGGCTCGGGCGAAGAAAGCGGCAAATCCTACTGGTGGCGCTCGGGCACGACATGCGGCGGCAGAAGAGGGGGATCAACCACATCAACAAGGCGAAGGCGACGATGCAACAAGCTTGGATAGCGGAATAGGCGTAGGTGATACCAACGGCGAACAGCAGCAACAACAAGCAACGAAAAGCATACCGACTTCTGACGACATGACCAGCTCAGCAACTAGTGATCAGACCGACAAATTTATCTATATCACTGACAGCGCTGTCCACTTTGATCCTCAATTGCGTCAAATGGGCGATGCAACTCCGTCCGTGGAATGGCTTCTTGGATTCAACCGTGAACGATTGCCTGGTCTGATACATGAAAACATTACGCTCCATTTAGATCAAGTTGTGCATGCAATCTGGGACTTTTACCAAGCTCAAGCTCGCGAAAATTAGTCCGAATAGTGTATATATACCGATCTTGTTTGATCTTCTTAGTTAGCGTTATCATAAATCACTAATAAAGTTTAATATGATTGATGTTAGTACGTCCGTTTACATGTTGCTATAGGTATATCATGCGCGCACACTCCTCCAATAATGGGTGCCTGATCTATAGATTTCAAATCCCGATTCGGCCATTTAACCTTTTTTTTTTGCCCATCCTTTAATTTGCTCCTTCTTCCCCTCGTCATCACTTTTTTGCCTCCACATTGTCATTCTCTTCACTCCACGACAACGAACGAACAAACGAACGAACGAACGAGCAAACGAACGAACGATCGGTAACTCTTCCCTTCTCACGTCATGTTCATCTATGCTTACCATTACTAACCTTTTGCCTTTTGCATCGTTTCTCTTTCTTTTGACACTAGATCGGCTACGACGATGACGACGGCAATAGGGACGACGACGATGCTAATGACGACTCCACCACTGCTTCATGTCGCCCAAAAAGGCTCTTTTTGAAATTTTCAAATGTAAAAAACATGGGGAAACCCTCGCAATTTTTTTTTTAAGTGCACTCATCTTGTCCATAGTAGATTCCCTGGCCATTGTACCGATAAAGTGCACTATCCCTTGACCCATTCGCAGCACCTACCACTACTGATACTTTGAACCACACAGATCTGCCCTCCTCCAACCTTTTCCTTGGCTTATTACACTAGATTAGTCACTCCATGACAAGCCCCGTATTCACTGCCACCCACTAGGACATGTAGCTTGAGCATGGTCTCATTCAGTCAATAAAAAATCTACTCTTTTGCATAAGCTCTAGTAATCTTGGAGACTCTTATATGTTGTCAATGATGAGCTACTCATCTGTAATTTGGTCTTTATAGTGTACATGGTCTGGTTATGGAATAGAGAAAGTCTTTGGAGAATGATTCAAGTAGGCTTTATTGGTGCATTAGGGCTAAAGGCTAATGTGGTAAAGACTATGTTTCAGGCCGAAGTTAAGCTAAAGTGTAAATGACAAAGGGTTCTAATGGAATGACGAAACGGCTATAAAAACCAAGCAAATGGAGATGGACAAAGACAACCCCGCGCTGTTTAAAAGTATCAGTGAGAGCAGCGGAAGAGCATAGGCAAAGAATTGGCACACTTTTATTGGTAATTTCGGCCATGAGATTTTACATTGGAATGGGAGTGCACCTAAAAAAATTGCGAGTGTTTCCCCCAGAGAGCCTGTATCCGATGCCACCCCAATCGATCTACTAAGAAAAAAACGAGCACTGAGGCAAAAGGTAAGTGTTAGTCATGGTAAGGCAAAGATGGACAAGATGGTGACAAGGAGAGAGGGTTACCCTAGGTCCACTGTTTAAAAGGTTTCGTTGATTAAAGTCGAGTCAGAGGTGAAGCCCATGCTGACGGGAAAGTAAAGTGAAGAAGAGGGGAGTGGATGCGGTGAAATCTACATTTTAGCGCCACGCTCGGAATTTGAAATGGCGGAGTTTATAAAAGCATGGTGAAAGAAATGAGAAAAGGAAAAAATTCGCAAACGACTTTCTTTCTCTCCCTTTCTCAAGATTCATTCATGTTATTGGCAACAACCCGACAACGGGGGCTGACTGGTCTTATGCAGCGCCCATTAGGTATCCAACTGTGCCGCTTCCATGCTACAAGCACCTTTTGGCAAGATCAAGACGAGCAGCGTAAACGACGATCCGTAGACTATAAGCTCCGTGGAAAGGTAAAACCATCGACCCATTTTCTTCTCGCTTTAACCTCATTGACATGTCAAACATTAGGGACGCCAATTTGTTGACTTTTTAAGGGTGGTGGCTCGAGGTGGTAATGGTGGCGATGGTTGTGTCTCTTTTCACCGAGAAAAGTTTCTGGCCAAAGGACCTCCTAATGGTGGCAATGGTGGACGTGGCGGCAGTGTGATCATCCGGGCAAGCAGTGACGAAACAACATTGAAGCGACTGGGACGGGCATGTACGGGCAAGCGTGGGGAAAATGGACTGGGCGGTGGACGACATGGCACAAAAGGTGACGATCTGGTAATTGAAGTCCCTGTTGGCACCATTGTACGTGAGGTGGCACCTTCGACAAAAAGTAACAGCAACGACGACGACGATTATGAACTCAACGAACGGGAAAAGCGGGAAAAGCGGTGGGTATACTATCCTCGAACGGATCCTGATCAGCACGACGTACCGGGGCGCAAGAACTATTTTAATGAAGCGGAACGCATGATGGACGAAGAGGAACGATACTTGGAATGGCGCGAACGCAAGGAACGACTCCAGGGGGCTATCAACGTGGATCTTTCGGAACATGATCAACAGGTGGTGGTATGTTTTGGCGGCTCCGGTGGCTATGGCAACCCTCATTTCTTGACAACGGATAATCGATCACCGAAATGGGCAACTCGTGGGCGACCGGGCGAAGTACGATCTCTGGAACTCGAACTCAAGACAATTGCTGACATTGGTCTTGTGGGTCTCCCGAATGCTGGCAAATCAACCTTATTGGGCTCCATCTCTAACGCACATCCCAAGCAAGGCTCCTATGCGTTTACGACGTTGCACCCCTTTGTAGGCACGGTGGATTATGCAGATCAGTATCAGTTGACCGTGGCGGACATTCCTGGCCTGATTCAAGGCGCCCATCGCAACATTGGTCTTGGTCATGCCTTTTTACGACATGTGGAACGGGCGAAGCTCTTGGTCTATGTGGTGGATCTGAGTGGCGACGCTCCCTGGGACGACTTGGCAACGCTGCAAAACGAATTGGAACAATATAGACCTGGTCTCACCAAGCGGCAATCTCTTATTGTGGCAAACAAGGCCGATCAGGTGGCAATTGCAAAGGGGAATCTCGCAAAACTGGAAGACAAGGTCCGTGCAAACAACATTCCTGTGGTGCCTGTCTCTGCAAAATATGAAAAGAACATTGTCAAGTTGACCTCTATACTACGAAAACAGGTGGAAACCATCAGAAAACAAGAAGCTGAACGACGACTACAACAGCAGGAATTTGACCAACAAGATAGTTTAGATAGTGATAGTGATAGTGATGATCGTACTTTGTGATGTTAGGTCAATAAAGAATCTGTTAAATACAGGACAAGACATGATGCAATAGTAGCAGTAGACTTTATAGGGATAGTAAGACATTTTATTCAAAGATGTATGGATGTGCGTGGGGGAGACTAATAAGAGGGGCAGAATTGTGTAGATAGGATATGTGAGTGGTAGTGAGTGAATGACTATTAGGGGTTGTATATGAATGAATGCAGAATGGGATCGACTATCTTCTACGAATACATGTTGTTGTACTAATGAGCCATCAAGAGATATAATCGGGGGTTGGGGTCTGGGTGTCGAGATTGTTGATAGTGAGGTAGAGTCGGTAGTGTTGATTTTGATGTTGGTAATCGTATTCGTAAAGGCAAGTCAGGTCAGGTTCCGTTATCAATCTATATCCTCCTTCTAGCCAGTCTATTGAGCAAGAGCAGCTTGTTGTTGGGCAATTTCTTCAGCACGTGCACGATTCTTGAGCAAAAGGTCCTTCTTGCCAGCCATTTGAGCGTTTTGTCGTTCTTGCAAGTTGTAAACAAAGTATCCAACACCACCGAAAACGGAAGCGGCAATAGCGTATCCGGTAGGATCTATAACAAGACAAGTGTCAGTGCACCATGACACCATGATTGACAATCGAGAAATCCCCTATTGATTGACCATGACAGGTATGCTTACCGGAGGAGAGAGAGCGTTTTTGGAGACCGAGAGCGTATGAGCGGACGAGGACACCAAAAGCGGCGAAACCAGAGACAGAGGTGAGAACTGACATGGTGGGCAATGTAAGAGTGGAAGAGAAGTGGCAAAAGGGAAAGAGTACACATTGAAATTATTTTATACGAGCGGGGGTCGACTGGCCTGCACGTCACACGCCCAGAAAGGGCGGGGTTTGAAAATAGTCGGAGTGTAGATTATTCTTAAGCGGGGACGCCCCCATAAACCCAGATGATTTAATGCTTCTTCTTTGTCTCTCTCTCTCTTCAACTTGAAAGCAACTTGTAACCGCTTCACTCGTAAGTGGTAGTCTAAGGCTCTAAAGTAATAAGATAGAAAGCTAATGGGTATCCTTCTTGACTCTAGTTGTTGGCCTACATCAAGGAAAAGGGATTATGACATTCAGAAGGGCACACCATTCAACATGTCCTTAGGCCAGCACCATTTCGACACTCACCATTCTTGTGGATTGGCACTATTCGCTCCCAGTCTATTCATCACCACCGTCACCAAATGTTGTTAGGCTCTTTTTTCGAAAATGGAAGCACATCTTGGATCAACAGATTATGGAATCTTTCAGGGGTATCTTACAGTATGCGTCTCTGTGTGGCTATTCCGTCGCATCTTTGTTTACAACCTTCAACAGCCTTCAGCATCATCAGTGCGGGCCATTCCATCAAGCATACTCACCAGCACTCGAAGATCTCTCTGTCACACATTTGCATTGTTGTTTTTAGTGACACCAAAGTGATGGGAAAGGTCAAAAAGGCAACATATGAAGACTATTCAACCGCCGGTAGAAGATTCGGAAGAAGGGTAAAATGGTAAAAATCATATGATGGACATTTGTTTGGACAACTCTTCAGGTATTGTGGGGATGGAACTGATGCACAGGGGTGGGGCCTACCATCTATCTTATCTATAGGATGCATAATCAACACAGATCGTACTTTTGCGCCGGCGCTAGGCTTCTCGACGACGACAAGGCAAGATCGACGAGGTAAGCCGCATCAAAATTGGATCTATGTGGGGGCAACAAACATGATCAATGGAGTCGAAGAATGTCAGATCCTTGGTGCTCGGTCATGTGCGCCGTGATAGCTTCAACCATGATAACGCCAAGATACAGACAGGCTTGGCTGTCCTATCATCGACCCTCAACACTGGACCCCGTTTTCTTTGGCAGAATCCCTCTTCCCGGTGTATCCTCTCTCCCCCCCCAGCCTTAGCGTAGATTAGATGCTTCACAGTAGTATGTATAGTAGATAGTGCACAGTCCTTCAACTACCTTGTAATAAACTATATTGCTTTGTCTATTTAACGTTTGCCTCCCTGGGAATGATTCCAATGATCATGCACACAGTGATCATCATTGGGTGTCAAATCGAAACCAGGGATATTTGGTTGTCTCCCTGTCTTCTCGCGGGTCATAAGCCCGATTTACCCTAATTTGGTATAAAAAAGATGCACAATGAAGTTCATTCTACAATCTCTGTGATAGATACTCATGAAAAGCCATTGTATTTCTCATATGAACTGAATGAATGCAGAAAAACGATATCGTCGTCATTTTGCGAACTCGATGTGGGTAAATGAATCTTTTAGGGGTTCGATGGCGGAGTCGTAAATCCAACTCGCGGAGTTTGAATAAAACCTATATATAAAATGTAAAGTTTCCCGGTTTGTCTGCTCTTCTTTCCGCTATATCTCTACTTCTTGCCTACTTTTGTGCATCCTCTTACAATATGAACGACAACCCTGTGATCAAGGCAGCAACCGTTGCCGCTGGTGCTTCTGCTACACTCTTGGTAGGCATGGCTTTGAAGTATCATGACCGTGCTATCTTTGAAACCCATAACCCTCGGACGACTATTCAAAAGGGGTACCCTCTTATTGGATCCTTACCAGACATGCTACGCGAAAAAGAAAATCTACATGACTTTACCGACCAAGAGTTTACCAAATATGATTGCATGACATTGTAAGTGATCTCTATCCTTTCTTTTAGAAATACGGAATGTCTAAACTCTTTCTATTGCTTAACTAGGTCCGCTTCAGCCCTCGGATTGCCAAAGTCAGTGCAGACTATCGATCCTGCAAATGTCGAACACATTTTGAAAAGTAAGTAAGAGAAAACATATCACCCTATTCAAGCTTACGGCAACTATGAAATATCTCGACCGCTTTGTCTGCTTGCTGATACTTTCTTCTCGTTGTGCATAGACAACTTTGAAAATTATGCTAAAGGACCCAAGTTCAATGAAGCTACACAAGACATTTTGGGCCATGGGATCTTCAACGCAAATGGTGAACAATGGAAATGGCAACGAAAGGCGGCTTCTTTGATCTTCAACGTCAAGAACTTTAGAGACCACTTTACGGAGTAAGTATGATTGTCCCATTTTCGCAATGGCGATGCTTCTCCATAGACTAACATCGGATCTCTATCTTCTTATTTAGTGTATTTGTCGATGAAATGGGAATCATGTGTGATGTCCTCAATAAGGCCATTGAAACGAAGAAGGTTGTGGATCTACACGACCTGATGTTCCGCTACACATTAGACAGCTTTGTACTGTAAGTACCCATATGCTATGGTAACTTCAACGCTAGATTCTAACGTCTTCCTTTTGACTCGTAGTCTTGGGTTTGGGATCAATGTCAAGGCTCTTACACACACAGATAAGGTCCCGTTTGCTTCTTCCTTTGACGCATTACAACAGCACTCCTTTGACAAGTTTGTGGATCCCTTTGTTGGCATGAGGACATCCCTTAACAAGATCTTCAAGCCATGGGTGATGACTCCAGATAAACATTTGAAGGTGGTGGACGAATTCTGCGAATCGGTGATTGATAGTCGACGCAAACAACTTGCAGCTGGTGAAGAACACAAGGATCTCTTGTCCCGGTTTATGAATGCTCGCAACGAACATGGTGACAAATTGGACGACACAGAGCTACGGGATACCATCATGAACTTTATCATTGCCGGTCGAGACACAACTGCCCAAGCATTGTCGTGGACCTTCTATTGCTTGGCCCAAAACCCTCGTGTGGAAGAAATACTGGTCAAGGAAATCAACGACTCCATCACTGATGACTTGGAACACAACTCGGCGGCTCTGTATGAAAAGATCAAGGATATGGTTTACGCCCATGCTGTGTAAGTAATCGTACAGCAAAAGATGCTGCAGATGATGCATGACTTACAGATCTTCTTTTGCCACTGATAGATTCCACGAAGTACTACGTCTATACCCCTCTGTACCGAGCAATCAAAAGTATGCCTTGAATGACGATATCTGGCCTGATGGAACGCCGATTCGAAAGGGGGACTATGTCAATTGGTCACCTTATGCCAGTGCTCGCTGTGAAAAGATTTGGGGACCCGACGCTAGACAATTCAAGCCTGAACGCTGGTTGAGTCCTGACGATGGAAGCCTGCGACGAGAATCTGCTGGTAAATGGCCCGCCTTCCACGCCGGTCCTCGAACGTGCCTAGGTCAAAACTTGGCTACTCTGGAAGCTTTGGTTGCGCTCTCTATGTTACTTAGACGTTACAAGTTTACAATGCTCCCTGGTCAAAATATCACTTATGGCCTCTCTTTGACTCTCCCTATGAAAGAAGGTTTCAAGGTGCTGGTTGAAAAACGTGCATAAACGATCCCCTTTCCTTAGTGTCATATGTAGTACCATTAGCTATCATCTTATTTTTAACTTTCTCATGCCATACCTTGAAATAAAGATTCCACTTATCACTAACAGATCCCTTCTCACGCCACTTCGAATGATTACATATACTTAGAGCACCAGTCGATTTACACCCCACAGAAAATCCCCCATCTGTCAGATACATATTCAGGCTCCGCTTCATGCCATAAAGGCTCCCTTTTCCCGCCAATTCTTTTTTTTTGCTTCTTCTTTGCTTCCACAGCTCTTTTTTTCTTTCCATCGACATTGACACCGCATCAAGAACGACTCGCCCTCTACACAATAACCTTGAACGACAAACGGAGGGTAACTCTCTCCTCAGGAATCGTCCATCTTTGTCTTCCCATGACTAACATTTGCCTTTTGCATTATTGCTCCTTTTTTTCTTGGTAGATCGATTGGGATGACAACGGATATTGGCTCTCTGACACCAGGACTGGATGGATATGGACTTAGATGAGGGATTGGGCTTAAGGGATTACGAAAAAATGGGGAAACCAATTTTTATTATAGGTACACTCACTTTTCCATAGTTGATTGTGTTGTCATTGCACTGGTAAACATTCCTACTCGTCTGCCTATTCCTCTTTGTACACTGTCACTGTCACTTTATCACCGCTAGACAACTCTCTCCTTCTTCATTCCTTTTGGTCGAGGTAATATGTTAGCCATTGTAAGTCCTGTCCATGCCTTAGTACCCCACCCCCTTTCTCATTCCCTTGGCCGAGACATTAGCTCAATAGCTCCAAATCCTGGACATATCTTGGAGTACCCCCCTCCATATATCTTAAATGTAGTCGTATTCATTCAATAAAACTCACTTGAAACCATCTCCTTGACTACCGTCTCCATTCCGAGGGCCAAGCTTGAGCGGAGGAAACGACATTCCGTTGCTTTTGCTCTGACTTGACTTGGATTTAGTGAACAACAAGGATTTTATCATGTGTATGAATAAACAAATCTCACTTTTTGACTTGACTACTTTGGCTTTTGAATCCTATCTACACTAACACCATGTGTTTCTGGTATCCTCCAGTTCAGTTCAGAAAACCAAAAAAATGAATCTGTCCTTTTTCCAAAATGGCGGGGGGTGAAAACTTTGAAAATTTAAGCTTTTTGAAAACTGATCGGTTTTGGACCCCTAACTTTTTGTTCATTTCTCAGAACCGAGATAGACAACCCATTGTCAAATTTTACAGACAGCACAATGTAATGCATCGCTACCGACTGATACCCAAAAACAAGTACTTTTATGTTGTATGCGATCGTGAACGCTACGAGAAGCTCCCCAAAAAGCGACTGACTGGAGTGGTGTGGAAAACGACATTTTACTCAAGGAAACTCACCTTTCTTAATATCAGTCGATAGATAAAAAGCACCTCTGAGTCTATGTTAAATTTGATAGCGGGTTGTCTATTCCATTCACAAGAAAATTGAGATCCAAGAAAAGTGGGACTTTTTCCAAGGTAGAATGCTACAGACAGAATCACCCGGACAGAACCAATCTGCGTATGCTGAATTTTGCGGACAATAAGGACTTAAATGGCGGGGGACTCTCTGAGTCCCTGACTCGAGTCCCGGTCATAGCTGGGACTTCAATTGAAATAAAGACAAAACACCCCGCCAAACACAGGAATGGTCTTACTCTTCTCATCGGGAATCGATCGGCAAAGCCCTCTCTTCTCCTGGTATCAGATACAACAAAAAGGCACATATCAATTGCGGCTCATCAGCTCGTATGGTGGGTAACGTGCGTGCGAACGTGGATCAAATACGACGCCAAGGCCGATGGAACAGCACAACGATAAACGGCAATATCTCACCAACCTTCCGAGAAAATTGATGCGATTAATGGCAGGCTTCTCCACATATGGTCGATTCTTTTATCTTGCACGTGCCGCTCTTAACCCACCTACCAGGCTCTGCAAGAAATTGTTCCCGGCGATCGGCGAACGACATGACCGACTGGCGGCGAAAGAACTCAGTCCTGGCGATTATATTCAACCTACCGTCGCTGAAAGAGCATTTGTACAGGTGATCATGATGTTCGGGAAGACTTTGACAAGACTCGGTGCTCGTGATGGAACTCTACCCCTGCTATCCCATTTGGCAACATTCAATCTTCTCTGATCCAGTCTATTTGCCATTCAAAAGGTAAGTCCACATCATAGCATGAGAATGTAGTAGCATGCTCCCTCTTATATGTTGAGGGTACGCTGCAAATTGAAGCTCAGGAACACGATCCTGCCCACACACTCCTCCAACAATGTGTGCCTATGCACTCCAAATTTCAAGCCCCGATTGGCTATAAGATTATTTTTTTTGCCCGCCCTGTTATTTTGCTCCTTCCTCCCCTCGTCATTACTTTTTTGCCTCCAATGTCATTCTCTTTACTCCACGACGTCAGACGAACGAACGAACGAACGAACGAACGAACGGTAACTCTCCTCTTCTCACATCCTGTTCATCTTTTGCTTACCATTACTAACTTTTTGCCTTTTGAATCGTTCCTCTTTCTTTTGACACTAGATCGGCTACGACGATGACGACGGCAACAGGGACGACGAGGATGCTAATGACGACTCCACCACTGCTTCATGTCGCCCAAAAAGGCTCTTTTTAAAATTTTCAAATGTAAAAAACATGGGGAAACCCTCGCAATTTTTTTTTTAGGTACGCTCCCATTCCATTGTAGAATCTCGTAGTCAAAGTTACTAATAAAGGTATACCAATTCTTTGCCCACAACCTTCCGCTACTATCTCTGATACTTTTACACAGCTTGGCCGACTTTGTCCGTCTCCATTTGCTGGGTTTTTACAGTAGCTTAGTCCTTCTCATTACAACCCGTCGCCATTTTGCACATTAGCTTAACTACGGCCTCAGACATAGTTTGTAATATAGTCCATTAAACCCATTACATCAATAAAACCTACTTGAATTATCCTACCAAAGATATTTCTCAAATCCATAACCATGACAATACCATGTACATTATAAAAACCAAACTACAGATGAGTAGCTCATCATTGACAACTCCTAAAACACCGTTGATTTACTAGTTGTAATAAATCTAATGACATGTACATGATCGTAAGGTCTATCTTCGCATACCTACAAAGTTTTATTGATACAGTAGAATTAATGGGCTATAGTACAGACTATGTTTGAGGCCGGAGTAAAGCTGATGTGTAAATGGCGACGGGTTGTAATGAGAAGGACTAAACTACTGTAAAAACCAGCAAATGGAGACGGACAAAGACGTCCAAGCTGTGTAAAAGTATCAGAGATAGTAGCGGAAGGTTGTGGGCAAAGAATTGGTATACCTTTATTAGTAACTTTGACTACGAGATTCTACAATGGAATGGGAGCGTACCTAAAAAAAAAATTGCGAGGGTTTCCCCATGTTTTTTACATTTGAAAATTTTAAAAAGAGCCTTTTTGGGCGACATGAAGCAGTGGTGGAGTCGTCATTAGCATTCTCGTCGTCCCTGTTGCCGTCGTCATCGTCGTAGCCGATCTAGTGTCAAAAGAAAGAGGAACGATTCAAAAGGCAAAAAGTTAGTAATGGTAAGCAAAAGATGAACAG
>LT553587.1:401413-426135 GCA_900079185.1 Absidia glauca
CTTTTCATGAGGGATGGGTTCCAAATCCGGAGTTTGAACATTTTTGACCAACACTTTTTACATCTACTCAGGGCCATGGCTTTCCCAAGGGTGCGTTAGAACATATCATGCAAAGGATCCCACCCTGACTGACTTGGACCTACAGAGCAGTCAAAGTTTTAATGAAAGTGCTAGTGTTCCAGTTATATGTTTCTTATAGTGGGTAAATCTACCATTACGTGATGGTGTAGAAGTTTGGTCGATGTAGGCGAGGGGAATGGAGACCACCACTGGACCACTTGTGATGTCTGTTCCCTTCCCCCAAGCTTTTTCACTTGTTTGTGTAACAAACCCGTCAAATACATGACGATGTTATACACATCTGGAAATGACTGATTACAACTTTTCATCAACGATCCCCTGCCTTCATTAGAGCCATGCTGCTATCGAAACCTACGTTTTGATCCCTAAAGCCTTTTCCCCCTCTTCAATAGGTTCTACTTGACGGGGATCTCAATGACTATGGTATGATTAGTTTTGGATACGTTTATGCAACCTAATCTCAGTACCTTATTCACAATTTCCAGTTCTCCTTCGAGGAGCCCACTTTTTTCATTTGATCGGAGTTGAAAAAATGTCTGTTGTGCATTATATTTTCGTAAGGCTGTTCTTTCCAAAAAATGACTCTCAAAGGAGCTTTCCCGACACATGCAATCACATGAGTTTCAACTTCAGACCGTTACATGATGAACAATAGATTCCGATATTACCCTTTTTCGTATCAACCGATACTATTTGATTGAGCTAAAATAAATGATCAAAGTAGCCCTCATCCTTTTCAGTCATCATGGATGATAAAGAAAGTTTGAGTATGAGGGGTCCTACAATTAGAGTCACCAATGAAATCATCATTGGAGTGGAGGATGTCGAAGTGGAAGCGGTGAAGAATGCGGATTGCTAATCATCAAACCAATGATTGGAGGAAGCTCCCTACTCCACATTTCTCCCCTCACAGGATTCCCCGCATTGGCACTATCGGAGTTTGAAAAAACAAATGCATTTGAGGGCTAAACGAGTGGCCATATCGGAGTTTTAAACAATATTCACTCATATCGGCTTTGTAAGTCAAACAAATAAAATCAAGTGTTAGCTCATTCTTTGCTCCTTCTTCCCTTTCTTTCTCTTTTTCCTTTTTCTTCCTTTTTCTATCTTTCCTTCCCCTCTTCACCTCCTTTATCCTAAACACCATTAACGACAAGACCACCAACATTGTGCACAATAGCTTATCACCATGGACCCAGAATACGATCCTTCCCATAAGACATCCAGCATCACAAGTACAACAAGTACCAACAGTTGGGATACGGTGCCTTCTTTGACTGCCTCCAGCATATGTGATATGGAAGACTCTCCTTCATTACATGACGCAACTACCTTTGACGGTAAGTATAAAGGAGACTGACCCTGAACTGGTGAACTTATCTAGACTTTGTTACTTGCTTATGTAGAGTACTCATTCACTGGTGGCGAACAATTGGGTCTGACTGTCCCATATGACGAAGAATTTCCCACACCACAAGACAGCAAGTTACTGGTCGATAACAACAACCAAGGATCTTTTACGCACTTCTTAAACCACTTTTTCATCGATGGCGAATCTGTAAACGAAAAGTCACCACCCGTCTCTGCCACCCACAAAGGAACACCCATCTTTTTACACCAAAGTCATGAAATCAACATACCTCATTCCTCTTCGACAGAAGGCAGCAGCAAGATATTATCAGCACTACCGACATCTTCGGTCAAGTCGTCGCTCTCCATTCCCATCGTCCCCAAAACCGAACAGACCGACGATATCGAATACAAGGATTCCGTGCCTGTGTGTGAAGGCGACAGCAAAACCAACGATGATGACGACGATGATCAACAGCAGCAACAGCAACTAAGGGCTTCCACCAGAGACCTATTGACCGAAGACGAAAAACGAGCCAACCATATCGCCTCTGAACAAAAACGACGCAACACAATTCGTACTGGTTTTAAAGAAATGACTGAAATTATCCCAACGCTCAAGAACTTCAACAACTCCAAAAGCACCGTCCTATTCAAGGCTGTGGATTACATTCGGCACCTCGAGAAACGTAACCGTGGACTCCGTGACAAGCTCAGCTCTCTTCAAGTACGCCTGGAAGTCGAAGGTCGTATGGGTGGATTGATCCGTGGCTCACAACATCTCCTCCGTCGCCATAGTCATTACTACAATGAGCATCAACACAAACGCTCTCGGTCAAACAGTCTTCAGCTTCATCAGCAACAGTTGCAACAGCAAATTCCTCCTGAAGCCTTGGCCGCCCTGCTTGCCCACAAGAATCAACAGAAACAGCTTGAAGTCTTACAAGAACAACTACGATATCAACAAGAACTTCTGGCCAAACACAACATCACCGTCGATTCAAACATGATCCCCCCTTCCTCTCGCGCAAATCACCATCAGCGACACTCATCCGTTGACGAAAAATCATCATCATCACCATCGCCTTCCTCTACTTCATCATCATCATCACCTTTGTACTATTCAATTTCCATTCCCACTGATCATCAATCAACAACAACAGCATCACCAGCATCAGCATCTACATCATCTACATCATCATCATCATCAACATCTTCATCTTCTTTGCAAAGACGCTCTTCTGTATATAATCATCATCAAACCTCGTACTCGAAACAGCGAAATCAACATCATCGTTCTAGTGCCCCTGCTTTGGTTATGCCCAATATGATCGACGAGCATTGGCACCCTCATTCCTCGACCACAGCTTCTCCTCTTGGCGCCGCAAGCTTCACTATTCCTGCCGACGATGACTTTAATCACCGATCTATGACCCCTTCGTCCCCCATAGTCTAGTTTCTCAGCTAATATGCCCTCCCCCTTATCCCTTTATCTTATCTCCATGGATACCCCAAAGCCTCTTGACCTCTATTTCCCTATGTACCACACACTTGCTCACGCCACTTTTTGTTTGTTTATCTCTTTATCTCTTACTGTTTGTACAATAAAATGATCCATGCTAAACCGATTACTCTTTTGTCACCAGTCTGTCTTGGAAACTTTGTTATTCAGATTCATAAAGAGCGACCCGACAGGAAGAGACAGGATTGTGCTACTATGTGATGACCTCCATCGATATATACACCTAGTGAAAGAGAGGAAACTGTTTGCCTTCTGATTGGGTCTATACCAAAGGGCACGCCCCCCTTTTTATTTGCAAAGCACTCACCAGCCAAAATCATCCTGACAAGTACCTCTTTCTCGCTCAACGATCCGTTTCCTGCTCAGAGTTCATAATAGCGGGTTTTGATTGGATAAGTGTCTGGGTGGAAAGAAAATTTTTTCACACTCCGACATTTTTGTTTGGGAAAGAAAATGGCTGAAGGCTTTGATTACGACTCTTTGCTTTTCTTCTTCTCAATATTCGAGGCTTGGCTGAAGGCTTGTATCATTGTGTCGTTTTTCCTCATCCAACTCCGTCTAACTGGAAGGTATTACCGTTACGCCCTATTTGCATAAAAAACCCAACCTATCTCAACTAGAGTCGACTGTAAAGCAAGGTAATGCTCTTGGCGAAACTCTCCATCGTCGCCCCATGTCGCCTTCTTCCGTATCAAGTACTAACATACATCATTGTTGATTCCTTTTGTAGAAACGAACTCAGGGGAACCATGGCGAGAGTACACCTCTTCTCATCAACACCACACAATGAAAAGCGTCGTCGGATATCAACCACTGGCTCTTCTTCCTTGGTGGACGATAACACCAACAACACAACCAATAAACACAACCATGCGAATATCAATGAACTCAGTCGTTTGGCCCAACTCAACCGGGGTCCTCCTCCTACTATATCTGAAGACTCTCATGCACTTGATATCACCGCTGTTCCATCACCAAACACAGCTCATACCACCATCTCTACTGCCGTACCCACTCCATCCTCCATCCACCACCCACCACCGCCACCTGGTAACGATAACAACAGAGATACCATCATGAAAGACGACCATTCTCCGACTGGGCCCGGCTTGGCGCATCCACGAACAAATGCCGCCTTGTCATCTACTTCAATACCGCAAAATACCACGGCTGATATGGAATTGGTAAATGCTTTTGCTGCCGCTCTTTCTGGGAAATTCGGTAAGTTCCCACACACAAAAGGTGTCCAACCGTGCCTCTTCTCCCATCCCCCACCTTACCCAGACTGACTTCTCTTCTGTGTCTGTCTTCTAGAAACCTTCCAAATGATATGGGACAAGGTGCGACGTGGCTCTACCAGTGGCAGTGGACATATCGATGGTGAAAATACTGACGAAAGTGGACAACAGCAGGGTGTCGATGTCAAAGGCAAGGACGATCAAAGAACCGGAACCGACAATGCAGATATCATGGATCAAGAAGCGGCGGCGACAGCGTTACAGTTACTTGGTTTGGCTTCGTCCTCTTCACCAACATCAACCACCGAGAAACAACAAACCACTGATTCCGACAAGGTGAAAGCATCAGATTCGAATGACACAATACCAGAGGGAACAGCACATGATGATGACACAACAAATGCAACTGCCGCTGCCGCTGCCGCCGTTCTACGTCAAGCATTGGCTCACCAACCTCACCATCAAGGCCATCATGCTATGGACCCTCAAACACAATCCAGCAACAACAATAACAACAACAACAGCAGCAGCAGCAGTAACAGCAGTAATAACAGTAACAGCAGTAACAACACTATCAGCTCTGCACTCAACGCTAGTATGCTAATGGCTAACTATCCTGGACTCACATCTCCTGGCGGTACTAATGAAGGCTTGGATATGCAAGAGGAGATTCTACAAGACTATAAGCGTGGCACGTGGACTCGGGAAGAAGACGACCTTTTGCTATTGGGGATCAAGAGGTTTGGCTATGGTCGTTGGAAAGAAATCGCAAGCACAATACCGGGAAGAAAAGGCAAGCAGCTCAAGCAGCGATGGGACAATACTTTGGCCTCTAAATATGTGGATGCTGAACTACTACAGAACAAGCTACGAAACGACGATCAAATCACTAAACTTCAGCAGCATTTGGAAGGGTTAGCGTCTGCATCTAGTCTATCTACACCATCAACAACACCTTCATCTGTAGCACCGTTGGCCACACCACCCAACAATTCGAACACAACAACACAATCACCTGCACCACCTCTTTCCAAATCATCACCTCCAGCAGTGGCAGCAGCATCTACTTTACATCGCGTGGAGCCAGCAGATTGGACAGAAATCGCTCACAAAATCACCGAGAAGGTACGGGAAGGTGACCAAGAGGCGATCGAAGCCTTGTTGTCTCAAGCTCTACTAGGAACGGGCCATCATATGGAATCATCATCAACAGCACCTCCTCCTCCACAACAACAACAACAACAACAACAACAACAACAACAACAACAACACCAGCAATCGACAGCATCATTACCATCAGCAGCGCATGTAAAGCAAGAGGAGCATGGCAACGCACATAATACCACCACTGCCTCTTTATCCACCCCGAATACAGCATCTGAGCAAACATCCTTTGCCCAGCCCTCAACGGAACCGTCGTCATCACAGCATTCGCCATCTAATATGAGCCCGTCTGCTTTAGATAACGTCAACTACAGTCGATCAGTCACACCTAACGCAAATACAACGTCATCAACATCATCATCATCATCATCACCGTCCGTACCAACTACCACACACAACACATCCTCGTCCTCGTCCCTACAACAACATAATGCGCCGGTCCTTAACTACGCCGATGCAGCAGCCCTCTCCCTCTATCAGCAGCTCAGTCAACATCATGCCACCACCGCGACCACAAACGACACCGATTCAAACGGATCAAACAATCCTTTGGCCACCATTCAAGCCTTGGCGAACAACCAATACTTTTTATCCAACCTGTTCGCCAATGTTGAAAATGGAGGACACGATGCGACGGGTGCGGCTTTGGCGGCAGCGGCAGCAGCAGCAGCAGCAGCGATGGCACATGCGACTTCTGGTGGCGGCACAAACACATCCTCCGCAGCGGATGCTTCTTCTTTCCTTGCGACGACCATGCGATCTCACCTGGGCAACAACGGTACCAACAATGGAAGTGGCGGCGGTCCTCTCGGTCCTGGCGACTCGAGCAACTCCAAAGATCTTCATATCCAGGATAGAGCCGACACGGCTTCAGCAAACTCATCCGCCGACGCAGCAGCCATGAATAACCAACAGCATAAACGAAGACGATCAGACCCAGCACTTGCCAACACCCAGAGCGAGGCAATGTCGATTTATGCTTCATCTTCACCTGTCACCACCATGGTCAACAACCAACCTCAAACTGTCTATCCCTGTCTCTTCCCGAACTGTGGCAAGGCCTTTGCACGACTCTACAACCTGAAATCACACTCTCGAACACATACCGATGATCGTCCTTTCTGTTGCCAGCTTTGCAACACTGCGTTTAGTAGGAACCACGATTTGAAACGACACTTGAAGACGCACGTTGGCGAAAAACCATACAAGTGCGGCGGCTGTCAAAAGACCTTCTCAAGGTAAGGAACAAATGTGTAACGGTTTACGAAATTTAATACCATTCTCTTTTTCTGTAGATTGGACGCCCTGAAACGACACAAAAGCAATGCCCGTAATCAAGCTATCTGTCTGGATACTTAGGTCCCTTATATATTCTCTTCTCCTCGTCTCTGGTCGTCTTTTAGTATCAGCAGTTAATATATTCTCTCGCCATCCCTTTACGACATATATCCCTTCCTCTTCTCCCTCTCCCTTCCTTCCCTTTCTCTTTCCCTACTTTTTAACAATAGCAATCGAATAAATAGTGTCTACATATCATATATCAACTCATCGTTTGTCATCAATAAACTCTCAATAGGAAACTCGAGTATGTTTACTACATGGATGTTTCATCATTGGGTTGATAAGGGCAACGTTTTCTCACTCCCACTCGTTCATGCGTATCTTTCACGTGATGCGACACCAGTTTGAGGTTCGCTGGCGGGGGTTTGAAAATGACTACAGACCAAACTACAGAGGAGTAGCTCTTCATTGACAACATAAAAGAGTCTCTAAGATTGCTGGAGCTTATACAAATAAACAAAGTCTTGGAGATGGGTTCAAGTAGAGGTTTTATTGACTGAATTAAACTATGCTTAAGCTACATGTCCAAGTGGATGACAGTGAATGCAGGGCTTGTCATGGAGTGACTAATCTAGTGTAATAAGCTAAGGCAAAGGGAGGAAGAGAGCAGGACAGTGTGATCCAAAGTATCGGAAGTAGTAGGCGTTGGAATGGGTCAAAAGATAGTGCACTTTATCGGTGCAATGGCTAGGTAATCTATTATAGACAGGATGAGTGCACCTAAAAAAAAATTGCGAGGGTTTCCCCATGTTTTTTACATTTGAAAATTTTAAAAGAGCCTTTTTGGGCGACATGAAGCAGTGGTGGAGTCGGCATTAGCATCGTCGTCGTCTCTATTGTCGTCGTTATCGTTGTAGTCGATCTAGTGTCAAAAGGAAGAGGAACGATTCAAAAGGCAAAAAGTTAGTAATGGTAAGCAAAAGATAAACATGGTGTGAGAAGGGGGGAGTTACCGTTCGTTTGCTCGTCCGTCCGTTCGTTCGTTCGTTTTTCGTCGTGGAGTAAAGAGAATGACAATGGGAGGCAAAAAAGTAATGACGAGGGGAAGAAGGAGCAAAAGTAGAGGACAGGCAGAAAAAAAGTTCTTAAGCCAAATCGGGGTTTGAAATCTAGAGTGCATGCAAAATTCGGTGAAGACTGGGCGCACTGGTGCATGTCAGAGCTTCCAAGATGGTGGAGACGCATTCAAAAGAGTAAAGTCAAGGAGATGATTTCTCAAATAGGTTTTATTGGCTCAAAGAGACTGTGTTTAACCTATATAAGGGGAGACTACAAAGGTATGTACAGTACAGGACTGGGATTGACTAACCTAGAGTCATGACCGAGAGAATGAAGGAGGGGAAAGGTAACTGGCAGCACAAAAAGTGTCAGTAGTAGAGGACGAAGGAAAGCAGGTAGCGGAGTAGTGATGTTTAGCATTGCAGTCGCTACAGAATCTATAATGGAAAAGTGAGAGCACCCAGAAAACAAATGCGACAGTTTTCCGTAATCCCTTGCGTCCAATCCCTAATCTAACCACATGCCCATCCATTCCTGATGCCAGAGAGCCTATATCCGTTGTCATTCCATACGATCACTCTAAGAAAAAAAGGAGCAATGATGCAAAAGGCAAATGGCAAGACAAAGATGGACAAGATTAGGAGAAAAAGAGAGTTACCCTACGTTCGTCGTTCAAAGTTGTTGTGTAGTGAGCGAGCCGTCCGTGGCGCGGTGATAATGTCAGTGGGAAGAAAAAAGTGATGAAGAAGCAAAGAAGAAGTAAATGGATTGACGAGAAAGTAATCCTTTGTCGCCGCGGAACTGTAATTTTTCGTTGATCATGGCGGCGATTGAAAAGTTCAGGTCAGTGATAATGCGGAGATGAGGATTCATGCAACTTACCATCGGAGCTACTCCATTACCCCTCCTTCTCTGGGAAGGTGGACACCCATCCTCTCATTCCAAGAGGTGGGATGCCTAAAAAGTGCTTTGAAGCTATATGGCTGAGCGTATGTGATAAAAGGAGAAGAAAAGTAAAGACGATGGGAGTGATTGGTGAGAAAGGTAACGTAATTATCAATGCCGTCAATGCCTGTCAGATGAATGGCAATTTTCTTTTCTTCCCCTTTTTTAAAATATCGGCTTATAAACCCTAGCTACTGGTGAGCATTGATGTACCGGATCTATCAATGGTGTCAATACCTGTCAGGTGTATGGCAGGTCTTTTTTTCTTCCCCCTTGCACTCCGTGAAAGTTGGTCCAACGTCGAAAAATAGAGATAAGAGAGTGACCATGAGACATATCGTACAACTTCCATGTATGAATGACGGAGCGTAAAAAGTGAAAAATTTGAACTATTTAAAAATGTGATCTTTTAACACCCTTTTCTTTTGTAAAGAGTTGCCTATTTATCAAAAACGAGGTGGATAACCCACCGTCAAATTTTACAGGCAACACGATACAATGCATATCTATTGAATTATACCCACAAACAAGTAGTTTGATGTTGTATGCGGCCGTGAACGCTGCGAGAAGCCCCCCCCCAAAGGCAACTGACTGGAGTGGTACCTAAAGCAGCAAGCCACTCAAAGAAATCAAAATTTCTTGATATCGTTCGATAGATAAAATGCACTTCTTAATCCATGTCAAATTTGAAATTGGGTTGTCCATTCCGTTCACAAGAAAAATGGGCTTCAAAAGTGAGACTTTTTCCAAGGTCTGTCCTTTCTTCAAATGACGGGGTTTGAATATCAAAAAATCTGAACTATTTGAAAATGTGAACTCCATTTTTTTAAAGAGCTACTTAGTTCTCAAAACCGAGATGGACAACCCACCGTCAAATTTCACAGGCAACATAATGCAATGTATATCTGTCGACTGATACCCAGAAACCAGCACCTTTATGTTGTGTGCAACCGTGAACGCTCCAAGAAGCTCCAAAAAAGTGGCCAATTGGAGTGGTATCACAAATGGCGAATCATACAAGGAAATCAGGCTTTCTAGGTATCAGTCGATAGATAAAAAGCACTTCTGAGTATACATCAAATTTGAAATTGGGTTGTCCATCCTCTTCACAAAAAAATTGAGCTCCAAAAAAGTGAGACTTTTTCGAAGGTCTGTCCTTTCTTCAAACTAATCAACGAAAAATTAAGTTTACGCTTTGTAGCCGAAAGCGGAGTTGGAACATCTGGCTTGGTGGGATAATGAGTGGGAATTTTCTGGAGGGGCTATGATATGAGATAGTTTTCGCCCTCCGATCAGCGACTTGGAAGGTGACACAAGTGCCTGGATCCCAAGTTACGATTCGAAAGTCTCTTCTGAATCACCTCCTACGTCTGATTCATCCCCCAACACCATCAACGTATGAATTGACGATTTGGCTTCAACGTTCGCCTACCCTGCTTTGAATTCCAGTCCGTATGGATTGAGTTCATGCCAGTGCCAGTAAGAAATCTTCTCCAATGGGTCACAATATGGTCATGGAACCTCATAACCGACGCTTATAACTGAATGCCTGTCCTTTATACAGTCACCAATGGTCCTACTTGACTTACCCCAGTTTTGGAATCGTTTGACAAGGCGACCCAAGACTACTATTGTCAACATATTCCCCTGTTTGCCACTCTGGTCCTATTTATACATCAATAAACTTATTACTACTTTTGTCTTGACTTGGGTCTATGGAAAGTGGGCGGTGACACAAAATAAAGACGACGGGCGGAGTTGGCATTCAATCACCATCAACAAAGGCGATCCTTTTTGATGTTACTAAGGGGGAGAAAACTATATATACCCAAACAGAACCAATTAGCTTTTATTAAAGAGGTAGAGAGCAGGACATGCTGTTAATGCTTCGTTGTGATCGTAAGCCGGGGTTTGGGGCTGCTATGGCTACCGCTACTTTTAGACTTTCCAGCCTACCGTGATAGTAAAAACTTCTTTTTAACCTTTTTGACAAAGCAATCCACGCTACACATGTCTATGAACGAGAGTTGGGAACGGTTTGTTCTTGGCCTGAGCCCACTGAGGGCTAAGGGCAAAGCTAGCAGATAAAAATAGTTGGAGATGTCGGAGTTGGAAAGTCTATTTTTATCCCTCCCCAAGGAGAAATAATATAAAAGGGGGGCAGGACATTCCTCTCTTTCCCTTCCACTCTTCCCACCTTCCCCATTTCTTCGCTTGTCGATCCCTTCTTGCTCTTTATACATACATATCTATCATGCACCTTACCAATCAAGGATCATCCTCCTCTTCAATGATCCATGATCGCAAACGAAAAAGACGAGGAAGTGATGGCAGCCCTTTACAAGTCCGGTTTTGTACTCAACCCAGTGAAGTCATTGATACCTACTCGCCAGTCGAATACGATCGTAGTGGACTCTTCCCTTCTGAACCCGTTTCTCTACCTGCCAAGAATGACAACATCATACTCACTTTGTCTTTCGGCTTTGTCACTCCTCTATCATCATGTCACCAACCGCAACCACAACCACAACTACACCAACCATCATCACCCATCTCAAAAAACAAAGCCAACAAGAAAAGACCCAAACTCTCGATCGATACCAGCAACATCCATGATGGTCCTTTATACTTCACCAACATGACAACCAATCACCAAAAGAAAGAACAATCACACATCCCTGAAGACGACCATGACGCAAGAGTTACTATGGAAAACACTGAAATGAACCGTCGTTGTCTAGTGGCTGCAGTATGAATCATGCGTCACCCATCCCCATTCTCCTTATTCCCATTGTAGATACAGCAGCCTTTTTTTAGCTATACACCCATCCAAAGAAAAAGCTTTTTATACATACACATATATCTTTTTAGTGCACATAGAACTTAGATCCTTAGATCCTTCCCCTTTGCTTCTTTCCCACCTAATCATCAGTCATCATTTGCCTTAATAAACCAAAGAACCATCTATCCAAACATCTTTACCATTGTCAGTCATGATTGGGCGAGCATTGCAGGAATCGAAATGGCTCTTATTCTGTTGGCGTTGTCTCTCTTTTCAAAAAAGTCCGATTTCTATATATACACATGACTGGGGCAGAAGGGATTGACATTCCTCATCTCTTTCAACCATCACTTGCTGGCTATTTTTAGCAGCACTTGTCTTTCAGCGGCAAATAAATCATTTTCAAATCCCGCTTCATGCTAAATAGTCAAACGAAGGATGGAAGTTTCTGGCCCAAAAAGTCCCCCTCTCTTTAAAAGTAGATGCATTGCATGTTTTTATCAATGGACACATATGAATGGTAAGTAATCTATGTCCGAATGGCTATTGTATGGTAGTAAGATAACTAACTAAGGGGAAGGGGAACCACAGACCATCACCGATCGGAGAGGGAAGGCACAGCCATAGGCTCAATTATGATATCCACCATGCCCAAATCGGTTGCATAGTATCGATACATACTTTAGTATGCAAAACCAGACCCTGCCAAGAAATAAAAGACTAACATGACGTTAGCATATTCACTATCTTACCATATCATTGACATCGATGTATCTAGGAGGTTATTTGTATGTAAGGGGTCACGATATTATCGAAACAGTGGCCAGATCGTCGCTGTGAGAAGAAAAGGAGTCGGCTGGTTTGGTCACAGAGTAGATCACCTTTGATGTGGTGCTACTCCTCCCTCCTCCCCATATAAAATCGCATGCTTTGTTACTGTACCTGTCGTCGTCTCCTGCTCACTTGGTGTTGTTACCCACAATGCCGTTCCAGAGGGGCCAAAGCCTTGATATGCAGTCAGTGTACTTACATGTCAAAGTGCGGAAAGTTCCCTACCATTCTCGTCGTGCCTGTGATTAGGGAAGACGGGAAGAGAGCCGGTTCAACTTTTAATCTTCCAGGCGGGAAAACCATTTCGGCGGGGTTTGAAAAGTAATTGAAATTCGCGGCGTCTAAATGTTTTGGCATGATGGTTTTGCATTGATCAACCCTTAAAGATGGAGGAAGTCCCACCTAAGGGATCACTTGTTTTCACATAGGGATGGAGAACACATGTCAATGCGGTGGGGAACGAAAAAGGAAAAAAGTACTCGATTTCAACTAATGTACACGGGTGAGACGGAAGCTGGTACGACTTCATTCCAACAGCCGGATTGGACCGAATGAGCCAATCGCTCTGCTGCAATCCCTACTTGTCTTATATTATCTTTTTGTGGATAAAATATTCAATTGGAGATATCAACTCCAGGGTCAGATTCATGTTTTGATTGGATCGCTTACATTTGGTCTACTGTATCAAATGGTAGCGTCATTTAAACTCGGGAAAGTGCTTTCCCGCCTTCCCCTTTTTTCTTCCATTCGACTTTTTCTCTTTCTTTCTTTCCTTCTTTCCTCCACTGTTCCTTCTTGTCTTGCTATTCCCTGAATGAAACACACATTTATACATACCATGAACACTTCCTGCACATATAGGTTCATTCCTTCTTCGCTGAAAGATCTCCCTGAACAAAGGTACGTCTCTTAACCCTCTTGCTTTACCCTCAGGAATTGACACTTCAAACTTTTCATAGAGACTATGACTTGGTGATGCGACAACAGCCACAAAGAGCGAAAATGAGTATCATCAACGAACGGGGTAAGCTCATGATCACCGAGTTCTTCCAAAAAGATGAATTGACCCTTCTTTTCCTGTATAGATCGTCGACCTATTGAACCTCCACCTATTCTCCAAGTCCAATGGCTTCATTGCTCACCTGATGACACAAAGTAAAGTGACCAACTACACAAAACAGAAAAAAAGGGGCACCAATTTAAACTCCGACTGGAAATTTTACCTAATCGAAATCTTTGTTACCTTTTCAAACAGAAAAAGTCTTCAAAGTCCTTTTTACTTTATGGTTGCCAACCTTATATCTGCTGACTCGGGTGAACTATTATCAACACAAGACTACTTAGCTGGTTCAACTATTTCCTCTCTCTATCGGCTCCGTGACCTAGA
Organism: Absidia glauca; assembly: GCA_900079185.1. NCBI lineage: Eukaryota > Fungi > Mucoromycota > Mucoromycetes > Mucorales > Cunninghamellaceae > Absidia > Absidia glauca. The sequence continues at coordinate 415,054 of LT553587.1, forward strand.
TGACACAGGTAATCAACTCACCTACCATATTTACAGCTCCGATCTGACTCCTTACTCTTTTGGGCAGATGGTGGATTTTTTGTGTTTGGCGATCTTTATTGTAAAAAGCAAGGGCATTATATACTTCAATTCAGTTTGTTTGAAATGCTTGAGTAAGTATGCCCCCGACGAATAGATATAATTGTACTAAACACATTACTTTTAGAGGAAACGTTCAAAACAGACAGACTATCCTATCTGAACCGTTCAATACTTACATGCCAAAACTCTACCCAGGGCCTGTCAAGGCTAGCTGTCTATCCAAATCTTTTTCTGATCAAGGAATCAAGATGAGAATTCGGAAAGAGCATCGTCTTAACTAGTAAGTTGATCGATTGCCTAACACATACCTGTTACTCACAATCATCTTTGTAGCAATACCAATACCGGCAGGAAGCGGAAGCTGAATGTGCAAGCCCTGATGGACTCTGAACCCTCCCGAGCAGCACCTCCGCCACCATACTACCAGAACCGGATACAGCCTATCAAAATAGCCCCTGCCCACCCACAGCCGATTAAGAATCCACAGTCAACACCTCCTCCCACTCCAACTTTATCCCCTATCGCTACATTGTTAGATGATTACCAATACCATACCGCAGGATATCAACGTGATCCAACCACCCCACCCCCTCACCTTGATTCATCTCCTTTACAGCCTCATGCTTGGGGTGAAAGCTTACCACCCCTAAAAGCCGTTATGGCAGGTTATACTGCTTCATCGACGTCTTTAGTGTTACCATGCCCCTTCAACTAGTTACCTGCTGCTGTTGCTATATATCATATCATCCCTTCAAATAAATGCATACGAACTTTTTCTCCATATTAGGAACGTTTCCGCATATTCATACTCTGCCGGGTATAAAGTATTTGGGCTTCTTCTTCGCTTCCACATTACTTTTTGACTTGACTACTTTGCCTTTTGAACTCTATCTACACTAACACCATGTGCTCCTGGGATACTCCACTTCAGAAAACCAAAAGGGACGAATCTGTCCTTTTTCCAAAATGGCGGGGTTTGAAATCTTTGAAGATTTAAGCTTTTTGAAAACTGATCGGTTTTGAACCCCTAATTTTTTGTAGAGTTGCTCATTTCTCAAAACCGAGATAGACGACCCACCGTAAAATTTTACATGCAGCACAATGCAATGAATCGCTATTGGCTGATATACAGAAATAAGCACTTTTATGTTGTATGAGTCCGTGAACGCTCCGAAAAGCCCCCCAAAAGCGACTGATTGGAGTGGTATCAAAAAAGACAATTCATCCCAAGAAAATCAGGCTTTCTTGGTATCAGTCGATAGATAAAAAGCACCTTTGGGTCTATGTCAAGTTTGAATGTGGGTTGTCTATCCCGTTCACAAGAAAAATGAGATCCAAGAAAAATTTGGCTTTTTCCAAGGTGAGATTTGTTCATTCATACACTTGACACAGAGTGAAGTCCTTAATGTACACAAAATTAAAGGTAAGCCTGAGCAACAGCAGCGGAATCTCGGTTCTTTTGACCAAGTTTGGCCCTAGGAAATGAGATGGTGGTCATGGAGATGTTTTCAAGTAAGTTTTATTGAGTAAATGAGACTATGTCTAAATTATGTGAGGGAGAGGAGTCTGCAAAGGATCTGCAGGATTGGGATTGACTAACCTATTGTCATGACGAAGAGAATGAATGGGGGGAGAGCAGACCGGCGGCGAAAAAAAGTGTCCACGGTAGTGAGCTAAGGAGAGTAGGCAAACGAGTTGTGATGTTTAGCAGTGCAATGGCTACACAATCTACAGTGGAAAAGTGAGTGCACCTAAAAAAAAATTTGCGAGGGTTTCCCTGTGTTTTAACATTGGAAAATTTTTCAAACAGCCTTAATTGGTAATCTAAGGCAGTGGTCGAGTCGTCATCATCGTCGTTGTCATCGTTAACGTCGTCGGCATCGTCGAAGCGAATCTAATGTCGAAAAAAAAGAAAGATGTAAAAGGCACTTGTTAGTCGTATGCAAAAGATGAATAGGATGCTAACAAGAAAAGACTTACCGTTCGTTGGTCGTCATTCGTCGTTCGTCGTGGTCGTTGTAGTTCGTAGGGTGATGCTAATGTCGATGGGAAAAATAAAAGTGATGAAGAAGCAAAGAAGAAGCAAATGAAAAGGATTAATGAAAAGGCGAGTTTTTGTAGCCCAAAGCGGAGTTTGAAATAAAGTGATCAAAGTGGGAGTGCGAATCACTCATTGAAGGGCTTGGTGTTTGTGGGGGTGCAAATCACCCAGTGCGCCAAGTGCTAACCAAAATTGGAGTCTACGCTTTTATTTCCGGGGGCGTACAGAATGGTTTTCAACGATTTCGGTATTTCGTCAAAATCTTACCTTCGTTTCTATGATCGATGAAGGTCTGTTTGTCCTTTTCTATTCTGTCTGCAAGACAAGTCAACGTTGTAACTGGAGCGGAGTTTCGTCAGCAGCAATGCCATGCATAATAAGATCAAGTTACAGAAAGTGGTTTACCACAACCGTAAGAGACTACCCAATGAAGCCTACCACAATTTGGATTATATAGGACAGAGAGCAAGAACAAGCTCTTGCACAAGGCAGCTTCTGATATTGACTCCTTAGAATCAATGAGGAAAAGTCCTTATTATCTTCCGTTCCTCTCGCTGGATACAACGAAAGACAGTGTTGTCATCTTCCGCTCATCTTGAAAAGTAAACGCAATCACTTTCATTGGTACCTTGGGCCGAACGGTAACTTCGGTTTTTATGCAAGTGAAGAAAAAGGGGCAGCCAAGCTCGATAAGAGAAGGGATTTTTATTTTAAACTCCGCAGCCTATGAATTTGAAAATCGTGGAGGATCTTTTTTTTCTTCCCTCTTCCCTCTCTTTATCATTCATTTTTCAATTTTGACTTACAACAGCGATGGAACCCCTCAACCATGACCGTTGTATACAAATACGCTCGCCCTCCTTAAACCAAACCCTTAGCTTTCCTTTTGACCTTACCACCACTGTCGACACACTCAAACAATCCATACAGTCTCAACATCCTCATCACCCACCTCCTGTCGATCAGCGTATTATCTTTAGAGGAAAGGTCTTGCTGGACACAGAACTGCTCTCAAACATATTGGAAAAGGTAAAAAGTTGCGCATATATAGGTGGGGATCAGTACTAAAGCCAAGTTTGTGTAGTCTGATAACAGCACTATTCCGACCTTCCATCTTGTGGTGAAACCGTCTTTATCTGATACCACATCACCTCCCCCAGCAAACACAGCTTCTGTGAATAGACCAGGTAAACTTCACTAGAGTGTCCTTTTGTATGACTCATCATTCTATCTATCTATCTATCTATCATGAAGTAGGTGCCGACACAGTACTTTCATCGACAGCACCGCTACCACCACAGCCCTCGTCACAGTCCACACCGCCCTCGTATTCATCCCTCAATACCTTCACATCAGCACCCATCACCAGCACTACGTATTTACCGGGGACTTCAACTCTTGTTCCTGGAGGCTATCAAGTGGTTGCGATAAAGTAAGTCCAAGAACGTTTGTTCCTCTCTACTCACACGTATCTTTTTCCATCATTTTTAGTGGTCAATTTTACCTGGCACCCGTCCTTGTACCGACAATACCTAATATCACTTCTACAACAGCTATCCCCTCACACGCCGCCCATACCATGGTCGCCAATACAACTACCGCACCTCATATCCTCCCAGTACCACCGCCAGTGGCTGTACCTGGCCAAGCCAGAATGATTGGTCGTCCACGAGCCCTTCCCCGTGGCGCCACCTTATGGCTTGCCCTGAAACTTGCCTTTGTCCTCTTCATCACCTGCCACGGCGCCAGTATCGAGCGGATCCTCTTCTTCCACTTCCTTGCTCTGGTCTTCTTTATGTATCAAACCGGTCGGTTCCGACTTGTGATTCGGCGGGTGCGTTTGGAGGATTTACAGAATCGGTTCCAACCAGCACAAAGAGGTAAACAGGGTAGAAAAAACCCCCAGAAAAAAAAAAAGTGGCATGAACATTGATGCTGACCTACTCTTATTTTTCGTTCTTAGATATTCCGATTCAACAACAGCAACCAGTGAACGCACCGACCCAGCAGGATCAGCAAAATGGCGGTGACACTGAACGACAAGAAACCCCCGCCCAGGAATCAACCCCGGGTCAAGCCCCAAGCACTGCCGAGGAACAAGCACCCCCACAACCTACAACAAGATTATCTGTATTGAAACGTGGTGCATTTACTTTTGTAGCTTCACTTTGGCCGAACTATGGGCATGATCCTCGTTTGGCGCAGGCGATCCAGAATGAACAACAAGACGAGGTAAGTTTGTGTATGCAACAGCTCAAGTTACAAGTGTGGTACTAGACTCGATTCTAACAAAGATCTGTCATACTGATAACATACATAGATGGAACAACTCTAGGGACGCTCGGAGCCGCCGAGGTTGTAGAACATAGAGTCTTACTAGGATAGTTTGTTAGGAATAATCTTACGATGGGATGCAATGCTACCTATGCCAATAAATGTCACCTCGTTTTCTGAATCTTAAATAGTCCTTCTTGATTGCAATAGTGTTACCCGTCAAAAAAATCCACCCAAATAAATCCACCCGTTCGTTTTTTGGACAGATCCATGAATGGTAGAGGGAGGGTTGAAACAGAGTGCAGTAATACAGACTCATGTGCTACATTGGTAATCGATCACCCACAACACTTTTTGGTGGGAATTTTTTCTTCATGTAACCAAGACACTTGGTTAGAACTCAATGTTCTATTCTTTCTGATGCTTTATTTAACCGTTTGTGTCCACAACACAGCATAAATACACTCTGACTCTGTGCGAGTCGGGGTTCGAAAAATCAGTTCGACCAGTACCTTAAATAAATCAAATGCCGCCGACAAATCATTTCATCCTTCTCTTTCACTTTCTTTTGGACAACTATATATATATCCCTCTATCTCTTTTCTTCTTCTTCTTTTCTCTCTTTTTATCTTTATCTAACTGACAGCTACTATCCTATATCCTACTCATACACTCTTTTATATAACCCTTCCTTCCCATTCCATTCCTAATTCACACACACTTCCCTCATGTCTGAAAAGAAGGAATACACTATTGACCATGGCGATGGACGAGTCGAGTATGTAGTCGAAGAAACCACCACCATTCCCTCAAGCAAGATCGAAGTCAAGGAAGACCACCACTCTGACGAAGGCTACGGCCATACCGGTGAAAAAGGCAACCTTGCGTTTGAAACAGTGATCGACAGCAAAGAAGTCCGTGAAGTATACAACGACAATGGTGAATTGGACTATGTACAATCCGCTGAAGAAAAAGCCTTGGTGCGTCGATTGGACTTTTTGTATGTCATGCCCTGCATCGCCTTGATGAACTTTTTCCAGGTAAAACAAGAATCCCCGCGAGCCTAATTGCCTCTTCTTTACTCATCCCCTTCCTTTTTTATACAGTACTTTGATAAGTCGGCATTGAGTTACTCCGCAGTGTTGAACATTATGGAAGATACTCATATTACCTCGGTAAGATCTCTTTCTTGTCTTATCAAACGACTCTAACACTTTTTTTCCATAGAATCAATTCTCTTGGTTGGGATCCATCTTTTACCTCGGCTATCTCGTCTTCCAAGTCCCTAATTCTATTCTACTCCAACGATTCCCTATTGGTCGATATGTCGGTGTGATCATCGTCCTTTGGGGTATGGTCTTGGCCGTTACTGCTACTGGCAAGGACTTTTCTCAATTGGCTGCTTTGCGTTTTCTTCTTGGGTAAGCCCCGGCATACCGACTGATGATGATTTGTCCGCATGGAAACTGACCAACTCTCTTCTTAGATTCTTCGAAGCCGGGATCTATCCTTGCTGTTTGATGATCATCTCTACCATGTACCGCCGTCGTGAACAAGCCGGTCGTATTGGCTGGATCTACATCTGTAACGGTGCTGCCATGGCTGTTGGTGGTTTGATTGGCTATGGTATCGGTCATATGCAAGGTGTTCATGGCTTAAGCGGTTGGCAATGGTAAGAAAAAGAACGGCTCAATCAAACTTACCATGAATATTGACTCCTTGCCTTCTCACTTTTTTTAGGGTGATGATTATCCTCGGAGCTGTCACTATCGTCTTTGGTGTCTTCTGTTTCTTCTTACTCCATGGTGATCCTGCCCATCCTTCCATCTCTCGCACCGATTCATTGAAGGCCATTATCGCCGAACGTACCAGAGACAATGCCGTTGCTCGTACTCAAGAAATCAAGGTCTCCCATATGATCGAATCTGTCAAGGAACTCCGATTCTGGTGCTTCATCTTTGCCTCCATGCTCCTCAATATGCAAAACGGTGCTCTTGGTACCTTTAGCACTCTGATTACCTCTTCTTTCGGTTTCGAAGTAAGTTTCCTCCCCGCTCTTCCCAAAAAAGAAAACACATGATGGTACACAAAACACTAATTCTCTCTCCCCTCTCTCTCTCTTTCTGTCTACCAGCGATTGAACTCCATTCTACTTACCATTCCCTCTGGTGTTGCCGATATCATCTACATTGTAGTAGCCATCTATGTGAACCGTCGCTGGGGTAAGACCCTTCCTATGGCCGCCGCTCTCCTTGTATGGTCCACTGTTGGGTTGATCTTGCTGATTACCATCCCTTATGCCAAGGCAAAGTTATTGGGTCTCTACATGTGCTGGGGTTTTGCAGCGTAAGTGGATCTTTTATGGCACTTCAAGAAGAATCGCCTGTCCTACTCTCACTAAATGAAATGTCATACTCACACTCACTCGTATATCTTCCTTTTTCTGATTGCTATCATTAGATCTTATGTGTTGCTTTTGACATCTCTCGCCAACAACGTTACTGGTTATACAAAGAAAATTTTTTACTCATCTTGTACCATTGTCCTGTACACCATTGGTAACTTTGCTGGTCCCTTGATGACAATGAATCAACCTGCTCCTTATATTGGTGGTATGATCGGGTTCTGTGTGGCAAATGCCCTGGCCATCATCTTGATGATGATTGCTCACTTCTCCATGCTCAAGGAAAACCGTCGTCGCTTGGCCAGCACCACTGATCGCAAATTCGATGTCTTGGACGACTTGACCGACAAAGAAAACACTAATATTATCTATAGACTCTAGTTGATTGTATTGCTACTGCCATTTTAACTTATTGGTACCACTGTTGTAGATTACCTTATGATAGTACCCCATCCAAGCACCATCTACTACCACCTTCATTCTCGTACCCTTCTTATATTCTAATTACTATGTTACTTACATAAAAAACTCTTCCTTCCATCCCTCACTATACTTGTGTCTCTTTGTCTTACCAATAAAGTGGTCTAGTCTCTTTAACAAAGGTGGAATGTGTTTTTTTAGAGAGTCGGTGCACCATGACATAAAATAGAACCAACTGTCATGCCGACGACGGTGTGTGAAAATGGCCCGTCGGAGTATGAAATTTCGAGAATCACTTTTTTACCTTTCTTCTTTTTCCTTTCCCTCCTTCCTCTTCTTCTTTCTCTCTTCCACCATTGTACTCATATACCTTTTTGTTCGTTTTTACAAACAGCATTCATATTTATTCATAACACAGTCAACAATATACACACTCTATACCCTTCCCTTCCTTCTATGAGGAATGTCCTTCTCCTTACGAAACTCATCCCAAATACCAATGTATTCGTTTGAAAAGAACGGACGACCTCAATCGCTAACAAGCCTGGACGCCTACAACACCTACAACTATGACCACTCTTCACATTTGCAACTGGATGACGACGCCTTTCAACAAGAAAAAGGTGCCCAAGAGAAAGCCCTGGTTCGACGCCTCGACCTCTTTATCCTACCGCTCATATGTATCATCGACTTTCTGCAGGTACATTCATTCATCAAAGGTACTAAATGCAACCCTTTTCTAATCACATGATGTTTCTTCTCTTTATAGTTTCTAGACAAGTCAACAATCAATTATGCCGCCGCCTTTACCTTTAAAGAAGATCTGAAACTTGAAGGCAACCAATTCAGTATGATCGGATCAATCTTTTATGCAGGCTACTTTGTCTTCCAGATTCCCAACAACTATCTCTTGCAACGGGTCCCATTGGGCAAATACATTGGAACTATCGTGTTTCTGTGGGGCGGGGTGCTTACTGCCATGGCGTTTGGTCACAACTTTAGTCAAATGATGGCGATGCGATTCTTGTTGGGGCTGTTTGAAGCAGGGATCTATCCTTCTCTAACCTTACTGGTGTCAACCTTTTATCGCCGTACCGAACAAGCGCCTCGATTGTAAGTACCCTTAAAAAAAAGTACACCAAAGACAAAAGCACTAAAACTCTTCTTCCTCATCTATTCTTAGAGGTGCTTTTTGGCTCTGTAACGGCTTCGCTCTCTGTTTCGGCGGGCTGATCTCGTATGGCATTGGAAATATGAAAACCACACTTTTCGCAACGTGGCAATGGTAAGAAAGGGAGAGAGAGAGAGGGGAAACTGAAGTGACACAGAACTACTAATATTGAACTTCCTCTTGTCGGCACTCCAAATAGGATCATGTTAATTATGGGGCTCGTGACTTGTGTAATGGGGGTGATCTGCTTTCTATTCTTGATCGATAATCCTAAATCACCCGCTCTTGGCCTGAATGCAGAACAGTCGGTGCTTGTCGAACAACGGACTCGAGATAACGCTGTATTCCGTACCACCATGGTCAAGAAACACCAAATCATCGAAGCCATCAAGGAACCCCGCTTATGGTGCCTCTGTCTCGCTGCCATGTTTCTGAATGTCCAAAACGGTGGTATTACAATCTATAATACGCAATTGATTTCCGCCTTTGGTTTTGATGTAAGTTCCAGCTCTTGTACTCTCCATCTATCCATCCATCTCTTATACTGACCTCACCTCACCTTTGCATTCTAAATATAGCAACTGCAATCAGTACTTTTAAGTGCTGGGTCAGGCATTTCAGATATCATCTACATCTGTGGGTCAGTGTATATCGTCACTAGGAAGGAAGGCCGGGTGCTCTATACCGCCATGGGCTTGATGACTATGGATCTCGTTGGCTTGCTTCTCTTACTCTTGATTCCCAACCCCAAGCTGAAACTCATTGGCTTCTATCTCTGTTGGCCTTATGCTGCTACCTATGTTTTGATCCTGACCTGCATCACCAACAACGTCTCGGGATACACAAAAAAAATCTTTTACAACGGTGTTATCACCATCTTTTATACCATTGGCAACTTTGTTGGCCCCTTTATGTTGATTGAAGACCAGAAACCAAGCTACTATGGTGGGATGATCGGCTACTGCTGCTCTTGTTTCCTTTGCATCGTTTGTCTAGGGATTGCACGATGGTCCATGGCTCGAATTAATGTCACCCGCTCTCAACACCGACCAGATGAAAACAAGCCTGTTGAACAAGACCTGACTGATGTTGAAGATCCCGGCTTCATCTACCTTCTTTGATATTCCCTTTACCTTACTCATTCTTTAATCTTTTTGCCCGTTTACTAGCTAGTTCTTTGTTTATTACCATGTTGTACTCCTTACTTATTAAATCTTACACAAATAAAAGCCATTCACTCTTTCTCAATTTGACCTCCCCGTGCCTAGTCCGAGTTGCCGAGTGACATAAAATCATGCAGTGTCAACTCCGTCAAGCTTCTCAACGGATCGCCTCAAACTTTTAAACTCCGACAGTGGCGTTGAAGTGTAATTCCTCCCTCACTTTTTATTTTGCTTCTTCTTTGCTTCTCCCTCACTTTCTCTCCCCCCTGCCTTTACTTTGACCTTTCCAATGGCATGGCATCATCTTTTATGAACGAATGGCAATCAGCATGGGACAGAAGGTAAACCTCTTCTTCTCACCGTTTTTTCCGTTATCATGACTAACATTTACCTTTTGCATAACTGCTCCTTAGTTTCTTAGATGATCGCATGAGATGGCAACGAATATAGGCTCTCTGGCATCAGGACTGGATGGACATGTGGTTAGATTAGATATTGGACGCAATCGATTACGAAAAACAAAACATGGGGAAACCTTTTTTTTTTGTGCATTCCCTTTTCCATTGTAGATACTGTAGCCATTGTGCTGCTAAACATTGTTACTCGTCTGCCTACTTACCTTTGCTCGCCACCACTGACACTTTTTTCGCAGCAGATCAGCTCACCCACCCTTCATTCTCTTGGCCATGACCCTAGATTAATCCTCCAAGTCCTGTACGTACTTTCGCAGCCTCCCCCCTCCTATATAGCTTTACCATAGTCTCATTCATCAATAAAAGTTACTTTAACCCATATCCTTGACTACTTTGTTTTTTAGCTTCTATTTACACAGGCATCATATGTTCCTGGCATCCTTCGGTACAAAAAGCCAATGGGTTGATAATTTTTCAAACGCCGCTTTTCGAAAAAAGGATCACTTTTTGTTGGACATGGATTTTCTTGTAAACGAGTTGGACATCCCATCTTTAAATTTTACCTGCAGAAAGATGTGCGCCCTGTCTTTTCGATCGTGCCAAGGATGCTGGGTTTAGGTTGATGGATTACAGTCTTTGGGGCCACTCCAATCAGTCGCTAGTTTGGGGCTTTGTGTAGAGTTAACGGACGCATACAGCATGATGTACTTTGGTTTGGTGCCATACGATGGAGATAGACTGAGTCTCATCTCCTGCCAAACTTTGAAGGTGGGTTATGCAAAAAATTGAAAACTTTCAAACTCTCAAGCAGAGAGACCACGCGGGTTTCAAAATATCTGTTCTCAGGTTTTCGGTTTGCTTTCGAAAACTTATCTTCACATCTTTAGCTCCCTAGATAAAGTCATCTGCCTACAGAATGGACTGTCGTAAAAACCGGACGGTATGTTCAGGAGTACCGTACGATCATGTACAGTACAACCATTAGATTCAGATTCTAAGATAATAGCCCATGGCGGTAAAACTCGAAGTGTGGAGAGGATCTAGGCACGGCGGAGATTGAAAAGTGCCTATAAGTATGACTTTCCCCACCAATCCTTTTCTTTGCTTCTTCTTCC
>LT553587.1:426445-446554 GCA_900079185.1 Absidia glauca
ACTGCTTTATATCACAAGATAAGGCTGTTTTGAAAATTTTAAATATGAAAAACAGGGGGAAACCCTTGAATTTTTTTTTTCGTGCACTCACCTCATCCATAGTAGATTCCATAGCCATTGCACTACTGAAGTGCACTATCCTTTGGCATGATTCCTGTGTCCATCACAACTGATGCTTTTAAAACCGTTAGTTTGCTCTCCCCTCCTCCATTCCCAACGCCATTACACTACATTAGTTACTCCATGGCAAGTCACTCCCGCCCTTACACTTAGACATATAGCTTAATTATAGTCTCATTTACTCAATAAAGCACACTTAACTCCTTCTTCATATGACTTTTACTTTTCTCCTGCTACAATAGCCTTACTGCGCTATATCATCCCTTCTAGTACCCTCCACCACACCATCAAAAGTCGTCATTGATGCATAACCGTGTCATATTTTTTCGCATTATACCCGGCTCCTTCTAAATCTGAGCTCCAGCTGCAGGTTTCACGGGTTCAATGAGTGGTCTAGGTGCATTTCCGGGCGAGATGTTTTGGGCCTGAGTTTAGCCCTATGGGCCTGAGTTTAGCTCTGTGGGCTTGAGTTTAGCCCTGTGAGACTGAGTTTAGCCCTGTAGGCTTGAGTTTCGCCCTATGGGCCTGGAGCTAGGCGGCTTTATAGGCGGCTTTTAAAGCGTCTGCTGACCTTAGGCTTGTGTTTAGCCCTTTGGGCATGAGTTTGGCCCTATGGGCCTGGGGTTAGGCGGTTTTATAGGCGGCTTGTCAACCGTCTGCTGGCTTTAGCCTTGACTTTTAGCCGGTTTTTGTGTGGTCTCATGCCCCAGGCTTACGTTTAGCACCCAATGGTTGACCTTTCGACGGGTTATAAAAATTTTGAGGTTTCGATCGAAAATTTGAAAATGTGAAAATTTGAGGTCCAATTTATGGGAAAGAAACATTTATTTCTCAAAATGGAGATAGACAACCTATTCTCAAATTTGACATGCAACACAATGCTTTATGTAGCTAACGTTTGGTACCAAGAAACATGCATTTGAATGGTTAATGGGTTTGTGATCGCTGAAATAGACCCCCAAAAAGCGACCGTTTGGAGTGGTGGCAAAATTAGCAGTATATTCAAGTAAAGCATGTGTTATTGGTATCAATCGATAGATAAGACGCACATCCAGGTTTATGGTAAATTTGAAGGTGGGTTGTCCATTCAGGTTTGGAGAAAAAAGAGATGCAAAAAAAATCAAACTTTTTCCAAGGGGTCCCCTGTCCTTTTTCAAAAGGCGGCGTTTGAAAATTTACAGGCTTGAGTTTAACCCTATGGGCCTGAGTTTAGCCCTGTAGGCATGAATCTAGCCCTATGGGCTTGAGTTTAGCCTTATAGGTCTGGGGTTAGGCTGGTTTATAGTCGGCTTTAACCGTCTGCTGACCTCAGGCTTGAGTTTCGCCCTACAAGCTTGATTAGTCCTATGGGCCTTGGGTTAGGCGGCTTTATAGGCGGGGTTTCAACTGTCTGCTGACCTCAGGCTTGAGGGTTCAATGAGTGGTCTAGGTGCATTTCCGGGCGAGATGTGTTGGATTGAAGTTTGGATAGATGTGTGGGTTCTGGAGCGATCCGTCGGAGTTTGAAGATGATAGGAGGGCTCCTGTAGTTGTAGGGTCAGGGGGTCCTAGACCTCATCACTGAACTAATGCACTTTGGCACTTGAGTTTTGGCATGTGTGTTGTACTCGATCATTGGCTCGATTTTTCCCATCATTAGATTTCATAATGTTGGGCATTGAAGGCATTGGGAAGCATACGATCATCCCTCGGCTTTAATAGGCGGGGGACCATTCTGCCAGTTTACTACTGAACACGTAACTCAAAAATCTGTCTTTTCAGAAACTGAACTGACAGTGTACAGCATCATGCTCCCGTCATTAGATCATCAAAAGGATGGATGTGGGCCGAAATGTGAGAATTGATTTTTAAGAATCGCATTTTGTATTGGGCTTGAAATAAAAAATTTGAGGTTTTGAAAACTGATCGGTTTTGAACCCCACTTTTTACGTACATAGTTGCTCTATTTCTCAAAACCGTAATGGATAACCCAAAGTCAACTTTTCCATGGAGCAGTATACAATCTATAACTATCGAACTATATTAAGAAACGAGCTAATTCCAAATCGTATACGTCCCTGAACACTACACAAAGCCTCCCCAAAAAAGCAGGTTTATTAGAAAATGTGAACTTTTGACGTCCATTTTTTTAGATAGAGTTGCTTATTTCTCAGAACCGAGATGAACAACCCATCATCAAATTTCACAGGCAGCACGATGCAATGCATATCTATCGACACATACCCAGAAGCAAGCATTTTGATGCTGTATGCAACCATGAACGCTCAGAGAAGCCCCCCAAAAGGGATTGATTGGAGTGGTATCAAAAATGGCAAGCCATCCTAAGAAAAATTAGACTTTCTTGGTATCAGTCAATAGATAAAAAGCACTTCTAAGTCTATGTCAAATTTGAAGTTGGGTTGTCCATCCCGTTCATAAGAAAAATGAGCTCCAAAAAAATGAGATTTTTTCCGAGGCCTGTCCTTTCTTCAAACTAATCAACGAAAAATAAAGTCTGAGTCTATTCATAAACTGGCGCTGATTCCAAATCAGATCGTCCCCCTGTTTTTTATTTGGCAAATGGTCTGATCTAAGACGAACTTATCTATACAATTGGTGTTCCTGAATACGATCCGACGCTTCTTCCAGCACAAACAACATGCCTTGTAACATATGAGCCGTGATATGACAATGCACAGCCCATACACCGGGATTATCCTAACCAAAGGGGAAATCGTGAGTCAACAATTGACGTGGGTCCCTCTTTTTCATGACTTACCGCTACGATTCGGATCTTGGTCCATCCACACCCATTGGTTTGTGGATCCACGGGCGAAGAATACACAGGAGAGACGTCCTTGTAGATAGGATGGGGGAAGTTGCGTTTGATATGGTCACGCGCATGCACGTACTCCCCTTGGCCCGAGGCGATCGGGTAGTGCGAATGGCCGTGAGTGTGCCATGGATGATGGATACAAATAGGCCCTGTTTTTACGTTTTGGAGGACAAGATCGATGACTTCTCCGTACTGAACAGGGTAGGTGCGTAAAAGGGGCTCAAACCCATCGGGCTGCACGGGAAGGCGGTCGGGTTGCATCGTCTGGGTTTGCGCAAGTGTGTATTGGTGCAGCAATGGCGTGTCCTCTTCTGAAACACCTGCAGACATGGCTTTTGCCGCATCGGCGATATCCATGATCATCGGGGAAAGATTGCCGTTGATCGAGTATCGCTGGGAGCCGTCAGGGAGGGTGGTGGGGCTCGGTCGAATTTTGAGTGTGCGGTCAGGTGGATTGTTGATGATGTCGGTGGGAGCAGGCTTCAAGGGACGTAGGAAGGGCCATATCCAGTTGGGTGGGTTGTGTTTGGGCAAAACAGGATAGCCTGCATACTTTTGAGGAGCACTCACTGTGTCTAAAATCGGGGTTTGAATATTAGGTGACGCATTCATGCAAAAAAAAATTCAGGGGTACTACCTTGGCTGCGCTTGTTTAATAATTGAGATGGGTCAAGGTACCGAAGATAGGCCACACCATTGGAGTAATCGCCTTCGTTAGTATTTCGGTACAGATAGTTAGTGGCAATGATAAAGTTGGCACTGCCTTGGCTGGCCGTTGTATGAATTAGGACAGAGTAGCGTTGTCCAGGCCCCACCTCCAAAGTCGAGGTGCGGTATGGCTGTACCATAGCACCATCTACCTCAATGATTGTCATGTCGTGATTCGCAATGCCCAATCCAAACGTTCTGAATGTTACACCACCAATCACACGCATGCGGTACACTCTATTTGGCAGCACATCAAATGTCGTATGTCCACCACTCGAGCAGGAGGCGGCGGCTGGGTCATACATGGATCTGCCATTGATGAGCAAGGTTGCGGCATCTGTATCATGCGTAAAATCGGGCGATAGGATAAAGGCCTCACGATCTTGGAAAGGCTGGTGCCACCATTCGGTCAGATGCAAGGTGAATTCGCCATGGTAGCTATACGGCCCGTCATGGTAAAAATAAGGCGGCGTATCTAGGTAGGCTGGGTGGTTTTCATAGTATTTTGCAACCATCATCACTCCCTCTTCCTCTTCTCCTTCCTCGTCTTTTGAATCCTCTACCTCTTCGGACAGTCCATCAATGATAAAGGCTCCTTGCACAGTATCGTCCTGAGTACCCACATGAGCATGATAAAAGTAGGTCCCAGACTGGCCCACAAGTTTGAAGCGGTGCGTAAACGATCCGCCGGGTGGAATGGCATTTTGTGTAACATCAGGCACACCGTCTGATCCTACCGATCCATACTGTCGAATCCCATGGAAATGGATCGACGAGGGTTGATCTCCTTGGTTACGAACAATGACCTCCACCTCGTCATTCTGTCGGACTCGAATTGTCGGACCTGGAAATTGCCCATTGATAGTGAGGACTGAGTACGCTGTGCCGTTACAGTCGGGGTCAAGGAGGCTGGGGGTGATGGTAAAATCATAGCGTTTGACCCGCTCGGCCAGGGTCGCACGTGAGGTCAGTAGCGCTGCTGCTGCTAACAAAAGCCAACGCATGTCAATGAAAAAGTTTGGGATGATGAATACAAAAGAGATGAAGGGAAGACATAAAAAGGGTGGCGAAAATAAAAAAGGGGTTATGAGCGGGCGAGTTTGAAAGAATGTGGGCCAGCATTCCACACCTAAAGAATTTGACTGTCTACTATCCTAAGTCCTTCGCCTAAATCTCAATTCATACGCATGTTTTTTATTAAGTACCAAGTTGAGGATATAGAGAGGCTATCAAGACTACAAAACAAACAAAAGTGGGGTATAAAACAAGGGGGAGGGATCTATTCAAGGGCAAGGCTACGACGGCGAATCGACTCCGCATCTAAGGGGTCCAGCAACAGGCACCGCGCATATACTTCTTCATTCATATTAAAGGCATACCGTCTTGCAAGATTCTGGAAAGTAAGGACCCGTTTAATTACCGTAGCAGTAATGCGGTGCTTCCGAAAGTTGACCAAAGGTTGGGCCAAGACGGGCGATGTTGTCGGGTCGATGACGGTGTTGAGGTAAGGGGGCTGTTCCGAATTGAAGACAAGATCAGATAAGTAGATACCGAGGAAAGGGATGCATCCACCAAAAGGAATCTTGACACGAGTTCTTTTCTTCTTGTTGAATCCAGTGCCTGGCATTTCCACCTGCACCTCCGTAGGCGACATCCCATATTCGTCGGCCACCATCGTCATATTGTCCCGAATGTGTTTCCAGTTGCGCATGGGTGAGGTGAAGTGGGAGAGTTCGTCCAAAAGTCGTTGTTCCCTTGCGCCCACACGAGCCCATGTTCGTTTCAGCCTTGACACCGAAGGGGATTGCAAACCAAGGAGGATCTGTACCAGGGTGGCAAAATTGGAGTACATTCGGCATTTCTATAAATGGAAATGTGAGATTATGCATTGATGAAGAACCCCGCCCCCGCCCTTTTTTTCTCCCTTACCTGGGCCAAACGAATAAACTTCTCGACGACCTTGACTCGGAGATCCAGTTTATCTGCTGAGACAATTTCAGACGCTACCCATTGGCACATTGTGTTAAAGCGTTCAATCACCTGCTCGATCCCGCCGTACTCTTCTTGTTTGTCGTAGCAGCGTTGTCCAGACGGAGTGTATTCTTGACCATACGAGTTTCTTGATGCTTCTTCGCTTGTCGCCATCTTGGTCCATCTGCAGTGTACCATCTCTTCCCAATCCACACCTAGAAGCACATCACGTTCGATATAACAGAGTTGCTGGGCCATTTGGCTTGAGCTATAGGAGAGGATAAAGCTGTCGCTGGTGCTATGCTGTGCTTTCGTCGGGTCGTCCAGTAGTGTTTCTTCATCAGGTGGTGACGGAAGGAGGTCACATCGAGTTTTGGTGGGATTGTCCATGAGGCGAGAGAAGTTCAGGATGGATTCGCCCGAGAAGGACTGTCGGTGGATACTGGCGCCTTTGGTGGCAATTCGAGTCAGTCGATCCAAACTACCATTGCTAAGGTGAGAGAGATGGAGATGCTCCAAAAGTACCGAAGATGAAGGCGGCACATGATTTGTGGAGGAGGTGTCACTTTCGTCGTCGTCATCGTCGTCATCGTCGTCGCTGATTTCGCCAATATGCAGAAGATCGAGATCGGAATTTGAATGAGGACCACCTAGTTGACCAAGGTACATGGGCCCACTTTGAGCTGTCTTTGGATGCGAGCGAGAGTTGAAGTGGCCCTTGTTAAAACTTGCTTGTCGAAGTTCCATGCTACGTCGTTTGTCATCGTCGGTCAGTAACGCCATGCTAAATCTTCGGCAAGCGCGAGGCCCAGTCTTGATCCCAGTGCAGCGCACACAGTCGCATTGTATTTCAAAGTTGTTGTGCACATCATGAAGTTCCTGAGCAATCCTACTGACAATTGTACTGGTATGTGGCGGTGACGTTGGTGGTGGAAGTGGTGGTGTAGAATCGGTCGACGCAGTTGAGAGAGTGGCGATGTTGGTACCATTGTCCAAATGGGGAGTTGTCGTCGTCGAAGATGTCGGTGTTGTAACGATGGCAGAGGCTGTCACCATGGGAGCTGTTGGCTTGGTACTGGGAGTGGATCTTGAAAAGACCATGTTTACAAACTTTTTGGACAGGCTTCGACGATGCCGTATGGTGGTGCTGGATGGGCCGGCTGGTGACTGGAGGGAGACCGTTTGCTCGTAAGGGATAGCTTCAAAATCATCGTTTCCACCGTTATCGCCGTTGTTGTTCGCCTGTAAGTTCGTATTTTCTATCCTTGATCTATCGACAAGTGGACGGCAGCCAGGTAAAGGAGGAATTGCTTGTGTGTCGTCGTTCATCATTATGGAAGAGCGGCGTGAGCTTGGTGTAGATGATGGTTTCTTCACAATCTTATCCGCCAGTTCATGAAGCTCCCTTTCACTTTTGCGTCGTTCAATGCTTTTTCTTGAGAGGCGTCTAGACAAACCCACAGGCCTTGAGTCGTTCGATTCGAGTGCTGATGATGTTGTAGTATTGGTAGTTCCAGTCGTCTGTTTGGTGTTTTCATCTAGATTGAGCCGATGGATGAAATCTGCAGATAAGGTTTTGATAGGCATCGGAGGAGCAGATCGACGGTTGCTAGGCAAATCTTCATCAGCTGATACTTGACACCATTTACGAGAAGGGACACGCCGAATGCGCGAAGACGTATCACCAATCGCCGCTTTCCTGAGTGGACCATCAGTAAGTTCCAGAGTGACTAACGCCACAGCTTGATCGTCAGTCAAATCCATCGCTTGTCGAGTACGGTCCTGAGCTGGTGTTTGTTCGACATCATTGTTCATAATAGATTCCATAGGAGCATGATCATGTTGAAGTTCCACAGGCATATCAGGTGGAGGTGTAGTAGGACCAGAACCAATGTTAGCATCACCATTAGCACCGTATTTTATCGCATAGCCATTAGCACCAATTGAGTCCGAGAAGAATTCCATCCGCCTGCGCTCCTCATCTTTTTCCCGACGCATCCGTTCCCGTTCCAGCTTGTATTGTCGAGGATCCGTTCTTCGCAAAGAGAGCCCGCTATCGTCTTCTTGGTAAAGGTCATCGGTGTTGAGAGTGCCCCCATCGTCATCATCGTCAAAGTAGTCGTCTTCAACATCGGTGGTACCAGGACTAAGGGTGCTTTCCAAGGAGTCGTCTGATGCCACACTTCCACCTTGATATGTTGTTGTAGCCCCTTCCGCCAATGTAGTCCGATCGCTGGATTCCCGGGATTGGAAGACGGTTCTAGGATTCAAATTGCCCACCACCACCATAGGCGCCCGAATCGCATCCTGGACGGCAATGTTTCCATTATGCTGGCCACCAACATCCACCCCACGTACCAGTGCCGTTTTTCGCCGAAGTAAACCATGAGACAGATTCGCACGGACCAATTCTTCGATGGGACCTTGATCTTGAGAAGGCGGAGGAGGTAAGATCACATGCACACGATCTTGAGAGGAGCCACTGTAATACACCCGTTTCAGTCGTCGCACCACACGTTTAAGGCCTTTGACAATGCGTTGATCACGCGGAGAAGATTTAACCAGAGGGTGAGCAGGAAGGGCATTGAGGAAGCTTGTGAGGATGATGCGAAGACTCCGAGTCGGGATAAAGTCATGGACAAAGTAGTTGAGAAGCCAATGGCGCATCACTACAAAAGTTCTAGCGTTCAAGCATTCAGATATGATGTGAGTATTTCATCTGTTTCCTTGGCCAATAAATAATTACCTGATGCGAACAATTCTACGGTCTTCGTTGTCGTTTTCAAGTGCCCATCGAAATCGAAGGATGAATAGTTTACAGAGCTGAGTTGGCGATATGAAGCATCGATAGGTGAGGAAGAAATCGGTCATGAATTCATAGTCTAGGAAAAAGTATGTAAGTGAGTGTTTGTTTGTGATGTCTTGAGCAAGTCTTTTACCTAGTGTGTTCGTCAGTTTCTCGACTAGTTTCTCCACCGAGGCCGCTTCGATCACCCGGTTGATTTCACCACTATCACCCGTGAGATGCTGATCCATAACCGACGATAAAGGGGCAGAGTCTACATTTCGCCTGTGGGCACCAAAAGCACGCTTTAAAAGTAAGATTGTTTTCAGACTATCGCTCGATGAATGTTGATGCACCAAACTGTTGGGTCGGAGTGTTTTACGTAGTCCATCAGTCAGTTTCCCCGTCAAGATCCTTGGACGTCCTTGATCCTGTTTTGATGATGTTGCTGCCATACTAGTGTCGTTTGTCGTAGTCACAGTCGTTGTCATTGTTGTCGTTGTCATGTTGGATGAGAAGCCACGCAAAGAAGGTCGATCTCCTGGTTGGGCCAAAGACGTACTTGAAGGGTTGAAGGATTTTTGATTCGATATTGTTCGGGAACCCCAGAGAATAATACGTTCATCGTCATCCGGCTTGAGAAGATCAAATACAGCAGGAGGGTAGTCGACAAAGATGAGTGGAGTGGATACTTGATTCGCTTGATTGGTGTCGTCATTGTTGTTGTTATCGTCGTCGTTGTTGTACTTTATATTGCACGCTTGAGTAGGACCAGCCTTCTTGATTGAGTGCGATGATGTAAAAGTAGAATCCAGTGTAGTATCAGATGAGTCAGATCGATCGAATACAGGTCGTATGGAAGATGGAAGCAGGCCAGAAGAAGCATTCGAGGGAAACATAAGGTCGCTGCCAAATTCATCACGGATAAGAAGATCATGGAAGCGACTCACCGTAGGAATGGTAGGAAGGGCTACGAAGGTGGATTGTTGTAAACAGGGCAATGGAGGCAATGGTGGATGATTGTTAGACTTGGACCTTTTGCAATGTGTGTCTTCTTGGTGTATATCGCCGTCTGTTTGTCGCTCCCATAGTGTGTTGGATTCACTATATTCAGGCACACCAAATACTGTAGCCAGAGCAGCACGTTCACGGCCACCACTAGCAGCGTCTTCCATCAATTGTTGTGGTATAATAGAGTTGCTTCTTGTGAGTTTCAAAGCTGGAATGGCTGTTTCATGGTTTGAGGAGGACGTCGCCATGTCGTTAAGGAATCCGTTTTCAAAAGTACTAACAATGAGTTCATGAGAAAGCAAGTTAGCGATCGTTACAATGACTCCGTCAACAGTGTACAGCCTACCTTTCAACCAGCAAAGTGCTTGTCATAACATACAAAAGATCCCCACAAACGAGAGATAAAAAGTGAAAAGAAAGCGAAAGAAAGGTGATTGAGACCGATCCTTCAATTTATGGAAAAAGGGCTGAGCGGAGTTTGAAGTTTATCTGGAGTTGCCCTGTCCTCCTGTCACACCCACTTTTGAAGTACGCATGTCGATAGATTGATCTTTAACTTTCTTCATGAGTCGGCATTATCGATTATACACATTCCGTTCCGTGCTCATAAACAATCGAGTTTCATCAACTTGCCAGTCGAGCAAACAAGGAAAGAGTTAGAAAACACAAAGAGACAGGCAAACTCGGAGGAACCTGTTTTGGAATCAAGTGGCATGGTGTCCAGTGCCACAAACCTTCCATTTTACTCTTTCCAGCCATCCAGCTTCGCCCTCGTTCTTGATCATATAGAATGCATCACCCCGTTCCATCTAATCTTGTACGAGAATACGGACCCTCAACTGTCAAGCCTAGCCAAGCAAGGCAAGGGGAAAGAAGAAACCAAGGGTATGGCTAGAGAATAAATGAAAACGTAACCATCGGTTTCACTCATCGTTTTAAACACAAAAGGAATGTGACAATTAAGATGGACCCTCCCTCCCCTTTCTCCTTTTCGAATGGGCTCTGTACACCGCACACAACCATGCTCCAATTTCTTTCTGTCTCGTTTGTTTATCTATTGATAAGCCTACCGATACGCCGATCTCCATTGTTTCCATATCAAAAGTGATGAGATCAGTCATTTATGCAACACCGAGAAAAAAGGGGTCGGGCAAAAGTTCGATTCCCACTTCGTCAATTTTTCAATTCCCGACATCAGCCACTATTTCCTCAAAATTTTCATTTTCCCAATTTTCCCTTCTCTTCCCTTACTCTTCTTTTTTTCCAGCGATCAACCATGCCTACCTACGAAAGCAAAGCAACAAACCGCAAGGGTAACAATGCGAAGAAAGGCCAGGCGCATCAAAACACAACTGCTTGGAAACCCAACAAGAACTCGAAGAAGACTCGTGAGATCAATGCTCTCCCTGTCTATGGCTTATGTCAACGGTGTACAGATGTGATCTTGTGGCGCAAAAAGTATAGAAAGTACAAACCTTTGACGTCTGTGAAGAAATGGTAAGTAGTAAGAAATGGAACCATGCATAGCAAGAATAACTTGAACTAACAGGAGGAATCTTGATTAGTGTTGGCTGCGAACAGAAGAACATCAAGGAAGCTTACCATGTCCTCTGCAACAATTGTGCTTCGGAAAAGAAGGTGTGTGGTAAATGCTTGGAAAGCAAGGAAATCATCACTGGGTAGGGAAAGAAAAGGAAACATATAAGGATAGACTGTGTATTTTACTGACTGGTCACTTGCATCTCTCGTCTATAGGAAGGAGGAAATCAAATCTGCGGCAGACGAACTCAGAGATGAACAGGAACTGGAACGTATGCTGGGTAAGATGACTCTACGACAACGACGAAGCTACATGCGCAAACTGGATCGTGGCGAAGATGTGGACAACATCAACGAAGATGATTTGGATGACTTTGAACTCAGTGACGAAGACGAAGATGAAGACGATGAAGACGATGAAGATAAACAAGATCGCTCCCCATAAATGTATGACATAAAAAGGTGATGGTGGATGAAAACTCTCTCTCTCTCTCTCTTCCTCTCTCTACGCTGGATAGATTAGATACCCCTTTTTATAGACATTCTTCTTGTAGCTCTGACTCCTCTCTTGCATAGTATCATATAAACCTTTCATTGTAGTTGATTATCTTTGGATTTTATCAATAAACCCCTGTCTGCTGCTCGACCTAAGAGCGACTTTTCACTCAAACCGATCAACCCCCTCTTCTCTTACAGGGAACCCTTTTTTCAGTATTCTTGGCATTTCACTGTCATTGCCTTTCTTCTTTCTTTCCTTACACCAACATCAGCTGTGACCTTGAAGGTGGTCCGTTTTACGAAGTCCGGCAAACTGTGGAAAGCGGCATGAAAGTCTGACCCACCAACTTTCGAACCCCGCCGAGACGATATGTAAGAACTTTTTTCCCGTCCTTTACTTTTGCTCCTTCTTCCCCTCGTCATCACTTTTTTGCATCCACATTGTCATTCTCTTTTTTCCGCGACGACAAACGAACGAACGAACGAACGAACGAACGAACGAACGAACGAACGAACAACCGAACGGTAACTCTTCCCTTCTCACGTCATGTTCATCTTTTGCTTCCCATTACTAACTTTTTGCCTTTTGCATCGTTCCTCTTTCTTTTGACACTAGATCGGCTACGACGATGACGACGACAATAGGGACGACGACGATGCTAATGCCGACTCCACCACTGCACCATGTCGCCCAAAAAGGCCCTTTTTAAATTTTCAAATGTAAAAAACATGGGGAAACCCTTGAATTTTTTTTTCTTCTGCACTCATCTTGTCCATAGTAGATTCCCTAGCCATTGTACCGATAATGTGCACTATCCCTTGATGCATTCCCAACGCCTGCTACTAATGATACTTTAGATAATACTGGTTTGCTCTCCTCCTTTTTCCTTAGCTCATTACACTAGATTAGTCACTCCATGACAAGCCCTGTATTCACTGCCATTCACTAGGACAGGTAGCTTAAGCATAGTCTATTCAGTCAATAAAACCCCTACTTGAACCCATCTCCATGACTTTATTCTTTTGCATGAGCTCCAGTGATCTTAGAGACTCTGAAGTGTAGCGTACAAATCGCCCGGTGCGCCAAGCCCTGACCCTTTTTTTATTGTCTACTTCGTCGCTTGACGGTGTTTTTAAACTATGGCGCTGACACCTTTTGGCCTAACTAGCGCCTGATACGACTGACCGCGTGGTCAGTCCTATAGGATGAGCAAGAGTTATAAGAGATTCAGGGCAGGATCCTTACTAGAACAGGAAGCTGACTTTGTTTTGAATGACAGTAAAAACGAACCCTCTGCTCCTCCAGTAATGTAGGAATGAAGATGGAAGTCTTCTACTTCTGGACAACATTAAAGTCTTATGTAGATGATATTAAGTATGCTTTATTGAATGAATGAGACTGTGATTAAGCTATATGCCTAAGTGTAGGGTGGGAAGTCTCCAAAGGGCATATACAAGATTTGCCAGTGAGAAACTAATGTAGTGTAATGGTTTAGGTAATGGAGAGGGGGGGGGGAGCAGGCCAACAGTATCGAAGGTATCAGTGGTGATGGACGCAGGGATTGGGTCAAGGGGTAGTGCACTTCAGCAGTACAATGGCTAGCGGATCTACTATGGACATGATGAGTGCAGAAGAAAAAAAAATTCAAGGGTTTCCCCATGTTTTTTACATTTGAAAATTTAAAAAGGGCCTTTTTGGGCGACATGGTGCAGTGGTGGAGTTGGCATTAGCATCGTCGTCGTCCCTATTGTCGTCATCATCGTTGTAGCCGATCCAATATCGAAAACAAATTGTTGGCCTTGGTATCTAAAAGATTACAGAAGAGGAGGTGAGAGTAATCGTTCGTTCGTTCGTTCGTTCGTTCGTTCGTTCGTTCGTTCGTCCGTCCGTTTGCTCGTATCCGTCGCATAAAGATCGTCGTGTAAAGATTAAGTGGTTCGTGGAGGGGCAAAGCAAATGACGATGGAAAAATAAAAAGTGACGAAGAAGCGAAGAAGAAGCGAAAAAAGGAATTGGTGGAAAAAAGTGATTCTTATTGACTTTTTCAAACTCCGCTACGTCATGATTAGGCCTTCCCAGTTGCTTTGGCCCTGAGACAATGATCACCATCAGCCCCTTTTAAGTGAGCCTTGAAGAGCCCTGATGGTAGGCAAATGGCCGTATGTAATTGCGCCAAAAGGAACGGGTTTCAATGTGCAGTTCAAGAACCTCAAAATGTAAATACCTGTTGTAACCATCCGGATCATCGCTTTTTACATACATCTTCCTACACCAAAAGTTTTCAAAAGGGATATGTTTGAAGATGTGAAAAGGTTTATTGGGGGAGAGGAGGGGTGATTTTAAAAACTACAGTCTAAAACATCATCTTGAAAGGATATGCTTCGTTCTTGATCTTGAAGAGGGCCATCAGGCAGCTAAAGATGACGATAAAGCAACTTGTCCAAATGTAGACACCCACACGTTGTCGCCATTTGTCGTCGAAGCTAGGTACGGTGTATGCCAAGGAGACCACAGCAAAGGCTAGCACACCATCTACAATGCCACAAGGAGTGAGTTTTTCACAGTTCCTTCCGGACAATCTCTTACTTACAGATAGATGCCACCAGTTGAGTTTCGATACCATACTGACTCGAGAAGCTACAAAAGTAGGAAAAGCGATGAGATCGTCGTCGTCCATTTGCCCCACATGTTTCCTTTTCTTACCCACTAGCCACATAAGAGATTTGTCCGTTTGGTCCAGGCAACGCGTAGGGCGTATTACGGATCCGGTTAAACATATGCCCAGAAGTCATGACAAGCACTGTCACCTAAAAAGAAGCCGGGGTGAGCGAAGAAGGTTCTTTTTGAAAGAGATCGTCTTACAATAGTGATCATTGCCCAGGTGTTTCGATGGAAGAGGAGGAAGCTGAAGTATCGGTAGATCAACCTGACTGCCGCCAGAGCGCCTAATCCCAAAATAACCTTGGTGATGAATTGGCCATAATCAAAAGGTCGAGCGAGAGCAAAGGTGACACCAGATTGTTGTTTGATGAAGTCGGCAAAGGGTTCAGCGATCAATCCACTAGCGACCATATAAATCCCAATGAGAATCACCATCCTATACATGTTTCCGTCGCTTACCTTCGTGCCAAATCGTATTTGATAGCCTCCTTGTTTTCGTTGGCTTGAGATGGGGGGAAGTAGAGTACGTTGGGTGCAGTTTTGATCGCCAGCTAAGAGAAAACCTGGTTAGAAAAAGAGATTGAAAGACAAGTGTCCTTTACCTGTTGATACACAGCTTGGCCGTCCTCAAAGTCCAAGTGACCAAAGAAGACACGATCTGAATGGTCAGTCTTTTGGAAGCTCGACGCCACCAATCGATACTCGGGATCGAATTCGCTAGATAGACAAAAGTAAACAACATGAAGAATGAGTTCCTCACCATGACAAGTCCCACTTTTTGACTTACCGACAAGGAACACAACGGAACTGATCGCCAAGAGCAGTAATCAAAACCACCAAACCGTAATCTCGTTTGCCCTGAGTGTATTTGAAGTAGCTGTTCGAGTCCAGTTTGACAAGGCCATGATTGTCTTGTGAGAGTTTCGCAAGTCGTTTTGTCTTTGCGTCAAGTTGTCCAGAGGCGCTACATAAAAGGGAGATCACGAATGCGCAAAAGAGTAATGGCTTCATCATGATGCGGCTCGAGTTTGTGATGAAGAAAAGAAGAAGCGGTTATAAATAGTTGTGCGCTTGTGTTTTATATTTGTGAGGCAGATTTTCATTGGCCGAAATTGAGGGCGGGGGTTGAAATTCTTGTGAGCTTTCGATATCGGGGTTGCGGCATGAATGATCGAGTTTGACACTGTCAAACGAAGCATGGCCTCTTATCCTCAGGGCATCCCTTTCAGAAGCAATATAAATAGCTGGATTTCTTTGCTTTTGCTATGATTATACATTACAAACTAAGCCAACGAAAAAAAAAGGTTGGGTCCTCTCTGGCGCTTGAATGTTTGAACGATTCACATTTGAGGGTTGACTGGCATTCTATTGACTGGTGATGGAAAACCCAGCATTGAGCGTTAGTAGAGGGAATTTTTTTATGCAACTTTATCTTGACGATCAATGATCATCTGATTATGGTAAACATCAAGATCTGCAATCCACATTTGTAGAAAGAAAGACGAAGTTAACTTTTTATTAACGACATGAGACTAAAAAGGGGAAGAGTGGGTCAGTCTAAGATAGCAAGTAAAAGTACACACTAGAGTAAATGACTAAGATGAAGAGGAGGGGGGTATCATGATGCACGGTATAAGGCTGACCGCTGTTCGTCCTTGAATGATTTATGGCCGTGCCGGGGACCACTCTTCCGCCTCGGATCGAAGATAGGAGTTGGTGCAGGATCTTGTCGCCGATCTTCTAGGGACGATGGATCCTCATGGGCACGAGGCTGATTTGCTGAATCGCTGCTATATCGTTTTTGCTGGTGATCTCCATAGGGCAGTGCTGGCGGTGTAAAGTCATGGGAGCCATGATGGTATCGGTTGGATGGAGAGGAAGACGGTTTCTGGCGTCGTTTGTCGATATTGGCTTTGTTGTTGTTGGGTGAGGTAGAAGGAATGGAGGAAAGTAAAGTGGATGGAGGTGATGACCGGCGACTGTGGCCAGTGACAGTATTCTTGAAGGCGCATTCGTTAGATCGTGCAGGGGGTATAGTGCCTTGAAGAAGATGCTGGTGATGCTGTTGATGTTGATGGTGGTGATGACGCCCTTCCCAAGTAGCATCGGTGAGTTCTTTACTTGATGTCGAGGTATCAGAGAGATGAGAGTTGGATTTCATTATTTGACTTGGTTTCCTAGCAACGGCGATCTGTTTCTTTTCGTCCATCTTGTAGATATTAGTCTCCGAGGTTCGTACGCAGCCAAAGAGGGCACTTGCCAATAACAGAAGCCCTAGCGCCACGGCAAGAAGAGTCACTTCGAGTTTAGGCGCCATACTTGCACATCGCACCGACTGCATATTGGCGGCTTGACACGCTTTGAGAATAGAGGATCGATAAGAGTGATAGGTTCCACCAAAAGCAATGGCCACGAGAACAGCACCTACAAAAGCCATACCCCCGTTGATCCAAAACAAAACCAGTGGCCGTGATCGAGTTGCCCAGAAGCTATACCCAAAAGCCATTACTGAGAGCACCAATGCCAGGATCAGAGGAATCAAGCGTATATAGGAGGAAGGCTGACTGGTGTCTACGCTGGGCATCGTCAAGTTGTTGGTTGCAGCAAAGATCGATTGTTCTGCATCTAAATCGCAAAGACAACATTAATCTCAACACTACATTTTACCTAAACAAGCCTTACCTATTTCATAACCAAGACTGATCGGAGTACAAGTACAGTTCTGAGCGTAGTAGAAGCAGTGTTTCCATAAGCCAAACGTCACGGAAGAGGGAGTCAGAGCATATCGATCAGAGATGTTTTGATAAATGGACACTTCGAAGACGGACATTGCTGTTTGGAATGCGCAATCAGTGGTGGGATGTGTTTCTAGCCAACTGCCACAACCCAATGCAACCGCCGCTACCACCAGTAAGATCGTCCTAATGTTGGGAAGTAGCACTTTATGGATGAAAAGGTCATACGAGGACCTTTTGTAAGTAGCCATACTATAAGAAGGAAAGGAGGGAAGGAAAAAAGAAGAAGAAGGAAGGGGAGAGGGGATTGTAAAAGAGAAGAAAGAGGTAAAAGGAAAAAAAAGGGGATGAGGGAGAAAGTTTTAAACTTGAAAGGCGGGGTTTGAAAATCGATCCGTTTAGAAAAAGGACCTCCTTTCACACAAAGATGCCTTTCACACAAAGATGAAGATCGTGGTTGCATGTCTATATCTAAACGTTCACAAAAGGCGAGGTTAGCTGTACCGTTTATAATAAGATTACAATCTCAGGTGACAGAAACGGAAAACCCGCTCTTCTTTACCCAACCCTAGTTTTTGACAGATCCCCCAGCCGTCTGTCGATCACTTTTCTCCCAATTTGGCACTGCGGACTT
The DNA here is from genome assembly GCA_900079185.1 of Absidia glauca. Taxonomy (NCBI): domain Eukaryota; kingdom Fungi; phylum Mucoromycota; class Mucoromycetes; order Mucorales; family Cunninghamellaceae; genus Absidia; species Absidia glauca. The sequence continues at coordinate 443,924 of LT553587.1, forward strand.
TTAAGATCCACGGACGACCGGAAATGATTCCACTAGGCACTGTTTCCACCATGACATAAAAAGATCACTACCATTCTGCTCATCTTTAGACAGCGCATAAAGGATGGTTACACTAGACGACATATGCATAAAAAACACCAAGACAGTAGGTTTTATTAAGAGTAATCAGTGTAATCTATCTAAACTACGAATAAAGTACTATCCAAACAGAGCGACATGTTTACTTGCGTTGCTTTTGGGACAGGAAGTCAGTGAATTCTTGGAAAGGAGCCTTGGTGAATTCAGTTTCGGTCCAGAGATCAGGAGTCAAGAAGCCGTAGGTGTTACCAATAGCGGCAAAGGTAGCCTTGACAAAGTTGCCCAAAGTACGGGTAGAACCCTTGGAGGAGGTATAACAATCAGTGATACCGGCCAATTGGAGGACCTTCTTGGGGACAGGGGCACCGACGATACCAGTACCACGGGGAGCAGGGATCAAACGGCACACGGAAGAACCACACTTACCAGTGACCTTGCAAGGCACAGTGTGGGGTTCACCAAGAGAAGAGCCCCAGAAACCACGACGCACGGGAATGATGGAGAGCTTGGCCAAGATGATAGCACCACGGATGGAGGTAGCAACTTCCTTGGAGCACTTGACACCGAGACCCACATGACCATCACTGTCACCAATGACGACGAAAGCCTTGAAACGAGTACGTTGACCAGCACGGGTTTGCTTTTGCACAGGCATAATCTTCATGACTTGATCTTGGAGCTTGGGCAAGAAGTAATCGACGATTTGGTATTCTTTGATGGGTAAGGAGAACAAGTAAATTTCTTCAATTGACTTGATCTTGCCGGCCTTCACAAGACGACCGAGCTTGGTAACGGGAACCCTATTGGCTTCATATTAGTCCCTGATCACTTCCCCCATCCTCCCTTGATCTTAATTATCGTTAATGCCTACCATTCGTTCTTTTCTTCACCGCGACGTCCACGGCCACCACGGCCACCGCGACCACCACGTCCACGACCACCTCGTCCAAATCCACCTCTTCCTATTACGCACAATGCAATGAGAATCAAAGATTAGTGCAATCCAGGGCAATGAAAGGACCAAGACATCAGCATTGACAAGCACTTACTATCGGCCGTTGCAGAGTCAGCCATTTGCTATAGAGATCATGTAAGGTCAAAGAGAGAAGAATGTACGTCAGTCGATTGATCTTTTCGTTTGCCGTTTGCCGTTGTCATCCATCCACCCATCCATCCATCCGATCCGTTGAATCCATCCATCCAATACACTCCCTAGCCATCGATGTTTAAGTGGATCCGTCCGTTTGTCACTTACATAAACTATAATTGAATTGAAAAATCAAAAAGGAAGAGAGAGTAGAAAACCAAAAGAATTTGAACCCTGATAAGCGGCGGGCACGGCGGCGTTTGAAAAATGCGTATAAGTAAGGCTTTTTCCCCACGAAACCCTTTCTTTGCTTCTTCTTCCGCTCGTCATCACTTTTTTTTTTCCTCCTCATTTTCCCCTCGTCATTTACCTTGCCCCTTCCCCCTCCTCCTTCTCCTCCTCCCGCTTCGAACGAACGAACGAACGAACGATTACCATCACCTCATCTCAGCACCTTGCTAATCTTTTAGCTTACCATGACCAACATTTTCTTTTCGACTTTAGATCTCGGCTACGACGATGACGACGACAATAACGAAGATGATGACGTAAATGACGACTCGTCCACTGCTTTATATCACAAGATAAGACTGTTTTAAAAATTTTAAATATGTAAAACAGAGGGAAACCCTGGAATTTTTTTTTTTCGTGCACTCACCTCGTCCGTAGTAGATTCCATAGCCATTGCCCTGCTGAAGTGCACTACCCTTTGGCCTAATCCCTGCTTTTATCTCCACTGACACTTTGGTACCGTTGGCCTGCTCTCCCCTCCTCCATTCCCAACGCCAGTACACTACATTAGCTACTTCAGGGCAAGTTATTCCCGCCTCCACACTTAGACACGTAGCTTAATTATAGTCTCATTCGCTCAATAAAGCTTACTTGTCTCTTTCTTCTTACGGCTTTTACTCTTCTCCTGCTACAGTAGCCATGCTCTGCTATTTGATCCCATCTAGCCACCACCATTCTAGCCACCACCACACCATTGTAAGTTGCCATTGATGCATAACCATGTCATATCTTCTCGCACCATACCCGGCTCCGTTACCCGGCTTCATCTAAAACAGGGCTCCAGCCGGTTGTGTAAAGGGTAAAATGAGTGGTCTAGGTTGATTTCCAGGCGAGATATGTTGGATTGAAGTTTGGATAGATATGTGGGCTCTGGAGCGATCTGTCGGGGATTGAAGATGATATGAGGGGTAGGCTCAGGGCGTGCATAAACTCCGCTCCTATAGTGGTAGGGTCAAGGGAAGACCTAGGCTTATCACTGAACTAATGAACTTCGGCACTTGAGTTTTGGCGTTTGTGTTGTACTCGGTCATTGGGTCGATCCTGCCCAGCATTAGATCTCACAATGCTGGACATTGAAGGCATTAAGGAGCATACGATTATTCCTCGGCTTAATTAAGCGGGGGGATTATTTTGCCAGGTTACTACTGAACATGTAATTGAAAAGTTGATCTGTC
>LT553587.1:448685-467057 GCA_900079185.1 Absidia glauca
AGCTTGCTCGTACGGCTTTCCTGAGTGGACCGTTAAAGTTTCAAGGCAGGTCATTCACCAGGCTAATGACCGTTCACCATCACAGGCCATCAGCATTCCCCCTCTTGAGTAGAGCCATGGTCTCCACATTTCAAAGTGATCGAGTCTCAATTCTAATGAGATGTGCCTCCTCGTACGGCCTTCCTGAGCAGACCGCTAAAGTTTCAAGGCAGGTCATTCAGTCGGCTAATGATCGTTTCCCGGTGTCGTATCATGAGATAATAGGAACGCATTACTGTTTCTATCATAGTGAAGAACAAAAGATAAAGCGGAATGGTTTTACATATTCAAACCCCGACTGAGTCTTCTTGCATGAATGAGATCTAAAGTCTCCCCCGAGACTAAACCCTTCTCTAAAAAGCACAGTGATCATGTTAGGATTGGCCATCCTACATCACCCTCGTAGAAACACATCATGACAAGTCAAACACCAATGGTCCCAGCACCATCACACACATCTTCACTAAAGTAAAACATAGACAAGGGCACAATGAGGATGAGACCGTCATCTGAACCCTTGTCACTACTACTGCAAATCCCAAACCCATTGATACCACAAATTATATATAGAGCCGTATTCCATTTCTTTATTACAGTGACACTATTCTAAATAAACCATAAAACAGTTTCATTGTACTTTTGACGACCACTTCCACCAATACGACACCCGGCTCCGTCTAAACTGGGCTCCCTCCGGTCGTTTCAAGGGTGTTGTATATAAGAGTGCGTAAGTACTAAGGCAAGGTTGGTACTCTTTATTGGGTGAGAGGGAAAACATCTGATGTGAAAAACCCTCTCTGATAAATAAGACGTAGTGTAACGTTGACTGTGAAATTAGTACATTATGCCTAGTATCCCAATAGGGACTACCCCTTTTACATTGATTGTCCTTCTTGGTACAATCACCTAATGATTTCTATGACTAACTATTTACATAAATGTCTATGGGATACGACAAAGGGTAAAATGAGTGGTCTAGGTGCATTTCCGGTGGAGTTATGTTGGATTGAAGTTTGAATAGATATGTGTATTCTGGAGCGATCTGTCGGAGTTTGAAGATGAAATGAGGGGTAGTGCATAAACTCGGGTCCTATAGTGGTAGGGTCAGGGAGTCCTAGGCTGGTCACTGAACTAATGCCCTTTGGCACTTGAGTTTTGGCATGTGTGTTGTACTCGGTCATTGGCTCGATTCTGTCCAGCATTAGATCTCACAATGTTGGACATTGAAGGCATTGGGAAACATACGATCACTCCTCGGCTTAATTAAGCGGGGGAATTATTTTTCCAGGTTACTACTGAACATGAAATTGAAAATTTAATCTGTCCGCTCAGGAAATGAGCTGACAGTGTATACCATCATTCTGCCGCCATTAGATCGTCAAAAGGATGGATGTGGGTCGAGATCTGAGAAATAATTTTTTTGAATTTCATTTTGCGTCGGGCCTTGAAATAAAAACATGAATGGTCGCTCGAGACAAAAAAGAAAAGTTTCGAAAACTTTTTTCTAAAAAATCGAGAATTAGAGGGTGTCATTAGCCTACTGAATGACCTGTGTTCAAACTTGAACGGTATGCTCAGGAAGGCCGTACGAGCATGCACATGCCATTAGAAATGAGATTCGACCGGTTTGAAAAAGTGAAGCCCATGGCGGTGAGTAAGCACAGGCCATCACCCTTTCCTTTTACGCTTGAGCAAAGTCATGAGCTTATCACCGCCATGGGCTTCAGATTTCGATTCGCAATCTAATGGCATGTGCATGCTCGCACGGTCTTCCTGAGCATACCGTTCAAGTTTGAAGACATTTCATCTAGTAGGCTCATGATCCCATCCAGCACCATGATCTTTTGGAAAAAAAGTTTTCGAAACCAAAATGAAAACCTAAGAACGGTTCTCAACTTTTTCTGGCGGAGTTTTCTAACAGGCTGAAAAACGGCAAAAGTCCATTCAGAATTCACAAATGCCATTGCAGCTGAACTGCGCATTACAATGAGCTCCCTTTTGGCAGACTGATTCTGCTATGGTATATGATCATGTGCGTACCATTAGGACTCTGCTAAGCTCATTCTGAGGTGACTTATAGTGATGAACGTCTCAGGGCCAATTTAAGCGGGGTGACGGGGTTTCTTGTGATATTTCCAAACGCAGGCAGATTTGATTAGTGAGCTTTTTCTGTACGGATTCTACTGTCATGTACCATCAGATTCCTACCATTGGATTCTCCCAAGGGTGAAATCTTGTCTGCATGGTAAGCCGTTTCTCAAAACCTAGGCACGGCGGAGTTTGAAAATGCCCATAAATACTCAAGCGTAAAGGCGAAGGGTGATGGCCTGTGCTTGTTACCGCCATGGGCTCCACATTTCAAAGTGGTTGTCGTATCACGCAGAATGACACACTAGTATTATGACATAACATACACCGTAGGAGTGTCAAATAAAGGAATGCATGAATCATGGATTGAAAGAGCACTTATTTAGGATCCGAAGGATCGTGAACTAAAGAGCTAGAATGGTCTGATTACAATTAGATACCCGCCATGATGAGAAAGGACGAATGATGATTCATCTTTCATGATGGACTGTCCAGAAGGATCTATTATGATTCAGAGGATCGAAAGAGAAAAGAAAATTAAAGGGGCAGATCGAGATTTGAAACTCCGATCTGACACCTGTCAAAAGATGATCGCTCGGTAAAAATAACCACACAGATGGAACGAGTGGAAATGTGGTATGACATGATCGAAGTGAAACCACACCACTTGCCATTCATTATGTAAACCATTACAATGGGATACCTCCTGATAAGACTTAGCCTAGAATGATGTGATCATAAGATAACATCGCACCACTCATATCAAGTACGGACTTACAGAATGAAATCGTATAAATAGTCTTTAGATCTGTAGCTGTACTGTTGAACTAACTCACTTTTTACATCCACAGACTAATAAAGGATCTCAAAGATAATTTATTAGTCTTCTCTTTTTATTACAAACACACACACACACTTTACAAAACTACCCTATTCCACAGTGGTTGAATCTCGATTCTAATGGGATGTGTATGCTCGTACGGCCTTCCTAAGCAGACCGTTAAAGTTTCAAGGCAAGTCATTCACTGAGCTAATGACCGTTCACCATCTCAGGCCATCACCATTTCCCCGCTTGAGTAGAGTCATGGGCTCCACATTTCAAAGTGATCGAGTCTCAATTCTAATGGGATGTGCTTGCTCGTACGACTTTCCTGAGCAGACCGTTAAAGTTTCAAGACAGGTCATTCAGCCGGCTAATGACCGTTCACCATCACAGGCCATCACCTTTCCCGCGCTTGAGTAGAGCCATAGGCTCCACATTTCAGAGTGGTTGAATCTCAATTCTAATGGGATGTGCATCCTCGCACGGCCATTCCGAGCAGGCCGTTAAAGTTTCAAGGCAGGTCATTCAGTAGGCTAATGACCGTTCACCATCGCAGGCGATCACCTTTCCCGCGTTTGAGTAGAGCCATGACCTCCACATTTCAGACTGGTTGAATCTCAATTCTAATTGGACGGGCATGCTCGTACGACTTTCCTGAGCGGACCGTTAAAGTTTCAAGGCAGGTCATTCACTAGGCTAATGACCGTTCACCATCACAGGCTATCACCATTCCCCCGCTTGAGTAGAGCCATGGGGTCCACATTTTAACGTGGTTGAATCTTAATTCTAAATGGACGGGCATGCTCGTACGGCTTTCCTGAGTGGACCGTTAAAGTTTCAAGGCAGGTCATTCACTAGGCTAATGACCGTTCACCCTCACGGGCCCTCACCATTCTCCCGCTTGAGTAGAGCCATGGGGTCCACATTTCAACGTGGTCGAGTCTCAATTCTAATTGGACGGGCATGCTTGTACGGCTTTCCTGAGCAGATTGTTAAAGTTTCAAGATAGGTCATTCACTAGGCTAATGACCGTTCACCATCACAGGTCATCACCATTCCCCCGGTTGAGTAAAGCCATGGTCTCCACATTTCAAGGTGGCTGAATCACAATTCTAATTGGACGGGCATGCTCGTGCGGCTTTCCTGAGCAGACCGTTAAAGTTTCAAGGCAGGTCATTCACTAGGCTAATGACCGTTCACCCTCACAGGCCCTCACCATTCTCCCGCTTGAGTAGAGCCATGGGGTCCACATTTCAACGTGGTCGAGTCTCAATTCTAGTTGGACGGGCATGCTCGTACGGCTTTCCTGAGCAGATTGTTAAAGTTTCAAGGCAGGTCATTCACTAGGCTAATGACCGTTCACCATCACAGGCCATCACCTTTCCCCCGCTTGAGTAGAGCCATAAGCTCCACATTTCAGAGTGGTTGAATCTCAATTCTAATGGGATGTGCATCCTCGCACGGCCATCCTGAGCAGACCGTTAAAGTTTCAAGGCAGGTCATTCACTAGGCTAATGACCGTTCACCATCACAGACTATCACCTTTCCCCCGCTTGAGTAGAGTCATGGGCTCCACACTTCAAAGTGGTCGAATCTCAATTCTAGTGGTGTGTACATGCTCGTACGGCCTTCCTGAGCAGACCGTTCAAGTTTGAAGACACTTCATTCAGTAGGTTTATTACCCCATGATCATCTCGAAAAAAGTTTTTGAAACCAAACCAAAAACCTGAGAACGGTTCTGAACTTTTTCTAAAAGATTGAAAAACGGCAAATGTCCATTCGGAATTCACAAATGCCGCTGCAGCGGAACTGCGCATTGCAATGAGCTCCCTTTTGGCAGGCTGATTGTCCTATGTTATATGATCATGTACGTACCATTGGGACTCTGCTGGGCTCATCCTGAAGTGTCTTATAGTGATGAATGTCTTAGGGCTAAGTTAAGCGGGGCGAAGGGGTTTCTTGTGATATTTCCAAGCGCAGGCACATTGGATTAGTGAGTCTTTTCTGTACGGAGTCTCATGTTATGTAGCATCAGATTCCTAACATTGGATTCTCCCAATGGTGAAATTTATCTGCATGGTGAGCCATTTCTCATTCGCGTACCACAACCTAGGCACGGTGGAGATTGAAAAATGACTATAAGCATGACTTTTTCCCCACCAATCCTTTGCTTTGCTTCTTCTTCCCCTCGTCATCACTTTTTTTTTTCCCTCGTCATTTTTCCCTCGTCATTTACCTTGCCCCTCCCCTTCCTCCTTCTCCTCCTCCCCTTCCGAACGAACGATTACCCTCACCCCATCTCAGCACCTTGCTAATCTTTTAGCTTACCATGACCAACATTTTCTTTTCGACTTTAGATCTCGGCTACGACGATGACGACGACAATAACGAAGACGATGACTACGATGACGACTCACCCACTGCTTTATATCACAAGATAAGGCTGTTTTAAAATTTTCAAATATGAAAAACAGAGGGAAACCCTTGAATTTTTTTTTTTTTTCGTGCACTCAACTCATCCATAGTAGATTCCATAGCCATCGCAATGCTGAAGTGCACTATTCTCTGGCTTAATCCCTGCTTCATCTCCACTGACACTTTGGTACCGTTGGCCTGCTCTCCCCTCCTCCATCTTCCCTGCTCCATCTTCCCTCCTCCATTCCCAACGTCATTACACTACAATAGTAACTCTATGGCAAGTCATTCCTGCCTCTACACTTAGACATATGGCTTGATTATAGTCTCACTCACTCAATAAAGTATATTTTGGGAAGACACATTGATCATGCATGTAGACTTTGAAAAGTGATTTTTATTGACAGATACACTGAATACAGAGTAAAATTGAGGCTAAACTAGAAGTTTGAGTATGGAAGGGGACATTTTTTTACATCTGAGGTATACGGGAGACTGAGCAATCTATATCTATCAGTATGATCTATCTAACCCAGTATAAGCGAGCACTGTGGCACTTAAGACCAAAGCAACACCAACAAGATCCATCAACTGGGCATAGACAAAGTATTCCACATCAATGTTTGTGTTAGGATTACAACACAGGTAGGCAAAAGCAGGCACACACATTGACGGACGATACAGGCAAGAAGAGAGCCACAAGAAGGGGAAAGCAGACAGAATCCAGGCAAGTACAATATACTGGATCACCGAATGTTGGTTGTATCCAGCGACCACACCAAGCAAAAGAGGAAGGGCAACAGAGAGACAAAAAACGATATACTTGTGGCACCGGTCCTTCCATGTCAGGCAATGTTTTGGTCCCAGCACCGAGTCGATTCCATTCTTGGAGGTATGGCAAAGTGTAGGATCAAAACCATGGCGTGAGTGCAAAAAGCTTTTGATCTGGAACCGGTCGTCGCTTTGGTCGATGAAGAAACGGGCATCCAAGCCAAGAGGAGAGATTCCACCTTTTCCATAGTGATACTGCGTCATTGCCAAGTCGTCTTCCAACCATCGAGGCACACGTAGGCTAAACACCGTCAATTGAGTAGGCAGAAGAATCCGAGAGAGGCTTTGCAGTAAGGTCATCACCATATAGATGCCCAAGATGAGTTTGCCCCAGCTATTGCCACCCGCCACGAAGATCTTGTACGAAGAGAAAGCCAGTTGAATCACAGTGACAGCCAAAGAGACAAATGCGTTATTTTGGATCCCACGCGCTTCATGGACAAGTTGTTCGATCATGGTTTGCGGCAGGAATCGGATGGACGAGGGATGGAGAGATGCTTGGTACTGGCACCGAGAGCCAAAGCCGGCGATTGACATATCCTTGGTCTTGATTGCATACTTGTTCGTGCGCAACGTGGCGTCGTTGTAGCCCAGGAACACATTCCCATTCAAAATGCAGTTCTTCACCGAAGCACGGCCAGAGGAATCCAGGAGGTCGAGTTGTTCTTTCAAGTAGGCGCCATTGTCTTGGTAGAGGTGCTGGCGGAAGAATTTGCTGGGGAGTTCTATAGGACTGGAGTAAAGAATGGCGTCTTGTTTAAAGTACTTGTAGATCGCACTGTAAGCGTCATAAACACCGTTCATAGGCCATGCAAGTGCGGCAACGTACGATAACATCGTTGGGTACAGTCGCTTCGTCCGTTCTGGTCGTATGGCGATCGCATGGGCACCATAGGAAAGGATCACCGTGGTGATGATAGATAGAATGTTCCAAGTGTACTCGTCGATCCCTAGTAGTTGTTGTATTGGCGTTGGTTCGGCACCTTCGACGGCGAGTGAGTGACAGAGTAGTAAAAATGCTAAACCAGCTGATAGAAGAGAATGTCGTCTATGCATCATTTTGATTGAACAAACAAAGAAGAAGGAGGTTAGCTTGGTTTCTAAAAGCGGAATTTTATTTCTATCCATTTGCCACTTACCGTGAGGCTGATCAATTTGCTCTGTAAGCCAAAAAGAAGCAACGTGATATGGCTGAGCATGATCCTCCAGATGGCCAAAGGCTTTCCCTCCTATCCAACAGTTAATAGTTGTAAAAGTGATGCAATGTCCAATCATCGACCACATATGTTCTTTTTGCAGGTAATCGAAGGTATAAAAGTACAAAAGTGATCTATTAGTACGAGATGAAGGAACCATTGTTAATCCACCAATACCAGTCTTGAGTGACCACTCGTGCTACACTTCACTTACCTTATTGTTCAAGACCTATTCATATGATAACCAAAAAGCAACGGGGTGTGCTTCGTGTACGTCCATGTCTATATTTAAAACATGTCCCACGGAATGAATGGAAGAAGAAAGAAATGGTCCCTGCACACAGCCGAGCGACTTTTCAAAAAGACCCTGTCGGGGTTTAAAACGAAATTAATTTTGTTTTAAACACCGCCAGTGGAGGAGTCTTGCTTGCAAATAAAGAAGGTGTTGAAGGAAGGGTGACATAGAGTAGGAAGGAGAAAAGGAAACCTTATTTATGCTGATGATTGAACTGTATACGAATAGAAGATTCTAAGAAAGAGTGGAATCGAATCTACGGTGAGAAAGGATCCGTTCTTACCAGTTGAGAGACCGCCCAGGAATCAAAGTCAAAGAGTCAACGGAATCACACACCAGATTCAAGTTCAATAACAAAGGGTTCGCATTTCCTATGCATAGGGACGAGGGATGGTACACTAGTCCAAAGTCAAAGGCCAACCGCCCGCTTGATTTCACACCCTGCCTTTTCCAGATTCTCTTGTGCGTAGGGAATCGGTCAGAATTTGGCGCACTTGTTCAAGTCGGGTCGGAGTTGGAAATGCAATGGGAGCGAGAGACCACGACCCAAACGTATAATACACAACCCATCACCCAAAAACATATAACACACAACCCTTCATACAACCTTTTCACACGGGCAAAGTGCGTCGCCACATACAGAAAAGCAGAATACGTTTATTTAATAACAATGAAGATAAAGTACTAATTATGAAGATAAAGAGAAGGGAGGATGTTGACTAAAGTAATCTTGGATCGCCTGGCTTTGGGTACCGAACCATTCCTTGACCCCCGATAAGCTGATGAGATGAGTGGGACCTGTGATGGCAGTATCAAAGTCAATCGAAGAGCGGTCAATCGAAGAGCGGTTCTGCAATTCCATAACAGTATCAAAGTCCATAGGCCGAGGCAACCATTTCGGATCAACTGTGATTTCACTAAAGTTATGTTCTTTGTATACCTCGGACAAGTCCATCACCGGATCAGGGTTGACCCTTGGAAGTGTAGAATCCCATTCAACGTCTTCACGGATCATCTGGACCAGGTTGTCAATGCGTGGGTAGAGGATATTCGGATGGATCAGCTGTTGGGAGGCATTGTACAGGAGATTTTCGAATTGCGACTTGAATTCAGGCACCTGGATCATCTTTTGCGTCAGCGGGCGGAAGGAGAAGCCAGGATATTGCGAATAGTTACCGGACCATTGATCAGCCAACTTGATAATAGTGCTTCCTGCTGTGATGTCAAAATCGTTCGCCAAAAAAGTGAATCTATTCTCGGCCAAATTGTCGTAGAGGAAGTAGTTGTCAGCATTCCCAATGAATCCATCAGCAAAACCAGCAATGATTTCGACCACCATACTATTATGCGCAAGGAAAGAAGGGGATTAGCTGCCATGAATCACTATAGTAGATCCCCAATTATACATACGTTCTAACGACACTGTCCATATCGATGTGTTCATTCCAGATCTTCACAGCATCTTGAGTAGTGGTAGGAGCCTCCGACACGAATTTAGCGAGTTCCATCAACCGGCCAAACGCAGCAGTGCCATTCACCCGGTGTTCCTTGTCAGCCTTCTTTTCAATCTTGTATGGCCCATCATATTTCGTCAAATTGTCGCCAAAGTAAGTCAGATCAGAAGTAAATCCAGTGCCCTGATAGCTGATGCCCCGGCCAGGCACGAGTTTCTTGCCTCCACCAAATATGTTCTCGTACCAGTTATCCTTGTAGTGTTCGATCATCAAAAAGAGTCCTATAGGTTGGTTGTTGATAACGACTCGAGCATAGGAAGCACCAGACGCAGGTAGACCCATGGATTCCATCATTTCGTAGCACAAGATTTCACGCACATAAGAAGGATCCGTGCTCATCGCTCGAAGTTTCACCTTTTCATAGCCAAAGAATGTGTCGTTGCCTTTAGATTTCAGACCATATGAGAGCTTGTCCCGCCATTTGCTCGAGCGCCCTGCCAGACTGAGCTTCACATCCTTAACCGAGGTGATGTTTTGTGTCCTACAGTATAGCATAATCAAGGTGAGTGTCTGCTACAGTATAGCGGTACATCCTGTTCTAGCTTACCCAATGACGTGCACGTCTACCTTGACCTTGGTATCTAGCGTAGTGTTGCCATGCATAAAGTCGATCTGACTTTGATTGCCAGACACAAAGAATGTAGGGATTTCGTCTTTGGGATGGAGGAGAGGCGAGTTCAAACGGTTGATTGAAGGGAGAGGACCCATCAGTGTCGGTAATGCCGTGGGATCGCGAGTATTCCAGGTACGGTTGTAGAATTCATTGAGAGTGACTTGAACCAGTGGGCGCTGGAAGACTTCTTTTTCCACCACATCTTGAGCTTGATCAAGTTTGGCATAGCTATAGTTACCCCCCGGGGCAGTGCCTGTATGGAGAATGGGGATAAGGTCGGACGCCTGTAAGGGATAAGTCTTGCCATTGACGATCACACCCATAGTGTAATTGGACCCAGCAGCATGGATGACATTGTACGTAGTGTTGGTTGTTGATTCGGAAGAAGCATGTGCCAATAGATTAATGGCAACTGACGGAAGAAAGAAAGAAAAATACCAATGTGAGAAAAATTCAAAAGTGATATGCGGCGGGGTTTTAACTTTGGATGACAAACTTACCGAAAGCAATTGCAAGTAAATGCATGAGAGATTGGTATCCGAGGGTGTATCGCTCTCGTTTATATACTGTGGAGACAAGGAAAGAAACGAAAGTTTCCAATGACCTGCTTTTCATGAAATGGTGAAAAAGTTTCCCCGCATAGAAACATTCTATACAAAAGTGAAACTTAACGAAAGGTCTTGAAAACCCCCTAGCTTCTCTCCTGCGGCATACATGCTGCATAGTCCAAAGTAAAATCATATCATGCATAAAGAATGGCGCAGAAGATAGGGATTCAAACAAGTACATGATAATGCTAAGCTGTCCTGTGAAGTAGTAAGGATGTCCATGAAAGATGGTCATAAGAATGATGTAACTCTTGTGAAACATAATGCGGAAGCTTAAATTTTTTTCAGAATAGGTTTTTCTGTTCGCAAACTAAACTGACTACGAATATGCATTGCATTGACCAGCTGTAAACTACCATGATTGAAGTGGTACTGTTTGCAACATCTTCATTCGCAGGTTTTAGCCTAAGCAGGTATCGGAGTTTGAAAAATACCACAGATAAGTGCACTTTTGCTGCTAATCTTTTCTTCGCTTCTTCTTTGCTTCTTTTTTACTTTTATTTTTCCACCGACATTAGGTAGGTTACAACGACGAACGACGAACGACGAACGACGAACGACGAACGACGACAACTACGATGACTTTGACAAAGACGAATGAACGGTAACTTTCTCCTTCTCAGCATCTTCTCTTACCATGGCTAACATTTGAGCATCTATCTCTTTTTTAAAAGTAGATCAACTACGACGATGACGACGATAACGACGACGACGATGAGGATAATGACGACTCGCCCACTGCTTAATGTCGCCCAAAAAGGCCTTTTTTAAAATTTTCAAAGGTAAAAAACATGGGGAAACCCTTGAATTTTTTTTTTCATGTACTCACCTGTCCATATTAGATTCCCTAGCCATGGCACAGGTGAAGTACACTATCCTTTGGTCTAATCCCTGAGCCCGTCACCACTGATACTTTTGACCCCGTTGATCTGCTCTCCCCGTCTCCATTCCCTAGTCCATTACACTACATTAGTCTCTCTCCATGGCAAGTCCCGCATACACCTCTTGCTGGCTTCCCCCTACTACACTTAGACATATAATAATCTAATCCAATCAATAAAGCTTACTTGAAGTCACACCATTCCTTTACTATTTTCTATGACTAGTACCTTCCTTTCATTACCCTCACAGAGAAACTTTTTTTTTTGTTGCCGTGCATGTGGTCGGAGTTTGAACCTCAGTTGGCTACAAAAGTTCATTTTGTTGTTCAAATTCATTTCCTCCTTCTTTCTCTCACTTGCAATTAAAAAGTGGCATGAATCAGGGCGACACCTTCAACATCATACAACACGACATCAACGACGGAACATGTATTAGAGATAAACGAAAACGTAGCCTTCGTGCTTGGTAAGGTGAAGAGCAAATGACAGCGATAATATTGACCCGGTACATTCTCTTTTGTAGTGATCTCTGCAAAAAGAAGAAGGTGAAGTGTGTTTACAAGCAAGAAGAGTCATGTCTCAACTGTATAGCATACAATGAACCTTGTGTTGTGACCAAAAAGTAAGTAGCACTCTGGGAGAAGCCAAATGTTAATAATCCATGCTCTTCCTTTTTTAACAGCGCAAAGAAACGTGGTCCTTCTAAAAGGTGAGGCTAGTCCTTTGTATTGACAGACATTGTACTAATCAATGTATATCATGGCAGCCATAGTGATGAATTGGAAAAGCGTATACAAAAGATGGAAAGCAACATACAACATCGACTCGATAGGACGACAGCTCAACGAAAGGAAAAGGACAGCCCACCAGTACAGCAAAAGCAAGGGCGGCAACAAAGGTACCCGTCAAGACGAATACAAGACCTAGACTCTTTGCACTCTCGACAATGGCCACCTGGGATATCGTATGACAGCATATACTACCTTGGCGATATGACCGAACTGCAGATTTTATCGAACAAGATCAAACTGGACGACAATAGCAAATGGAACGGGCATCAGATCAAGCAATTCGGGGACAACATCGTGCTCGTGGCTGATATGTTGGAGGAGAAGAAGAACAGACGGCATTCCAATGGCAGAAAGATACCTCACTACGAATGGAACAGCGTGGCGCCCAAGCTTCATGGTATCCATGGATATGTGCATGCATGCACTGGAGTCGATCAATACACTGCGGCACGCCTACTGAAAATGTAAGTCAAGTGTATATGCTCAATAGGGATGATGTTAACACTCATTCTCCTCTTATAGTTACTTCCTCAATGTCCACCCGATCTTACCTGTCATCAACAAGATCGAGTTTCTCAAGCAATACCGTGACGAAACAGAAACGTATCCTTCTGGTGAACTCTTGAATGCAATGTTTGGGGCCGCGGCTCGGTTTGTGGAATGTGAATACCTTGAACGTGATCGATTGAAGACATCGCCTAATGACGCTGTTTGGGATATACCTATGGGGTGGTCCGATCACTTTTTTAACCAGGCAGAAGGTAAACTATGGGCCGGTATACAGTAGCAGTAAACGCATTGGGGCTAATCACATTTGTTACGTTATGAAATGAACACAGATATCATATCAAGGTGGACGGTCAACCCTACGACATCAAAAGTCCAAGCAATCGTTTTGATCCACAATCATCGAGGCAATCTGGATTCGAAATCATCTGCATGCTGGCTCATGGGTGGATTTGTAAGTGTGTGTGAACTACAACTGGGCTTGTTTCTGACTAAACCATCCTCCAACTGGGTATTAGGCGTTACGATTGGCACAAATGCTTGGTCTTCATCGGAACTGTGATGACTGGGATATTCCTCAAGGCGAAAAGGAGACACGGAAACGGCTATGGTGGTCTCTTTATGTGTCCGATCGCTTTCAATCAGCCCTTCAAGGCAAGCCTTTGACTATACAGGACGAGGTAAAAGAGAGGGGTGATATTATGGACATGGACAAAGGGGCTAACTACATTGTATTGTTCTGTAAAAGGATATAGATGTGGGTTACCCGCAGGCGTGTGCCACTTGGAAAGAAGTACTGGATGAACAAGACGATCAAGACGGTGCCATCAAGCCTCGATTCCCATCGGCAACCTATCATCCTCAAGATTCAAGCGGCGAAGTGGAAATTTATCAACTCTTTATCGAATTTGTCAAGCTGTCTGAAATTCTTGGCCGCATTATCCTAGGTCTTTATGCTCCCAGGCTACAACAAATATGGTATGAACATGGTATTGATGGATTGGTCACAAGCTTGGATCACGAATTGACTGAATGGCGCTTCTCTTTGTCAAAAGCTCTAAGGCAATCAAACTTTGAAGATATCGATGAAGATAAGGGCTACTTCACACCTGTTATCGGTAAGTACATATCGAGCAGATTAGAATCAAGAGCAGGGGACTAACTTTACGGAAATCTATTAGCATCAATGCTGCTCTTTTACTTTAGCGCGCTTATACTTCTACACCGCCCTTTTATTCGATTCGACAGCTCCGGAAAACCTGTTTCCAAGTCATCCTTCTCCTCATTCCAAATCTGTACAAGTGCGGCAACTAGGGGGATCCGCATCGCATCAAATCTCACTATACATGACTTTTTACTTTGTCCTTACTCCTTCAGCTTATACCCTGTCATGCAATGCTGTCTGATTCATATTTACAACACTCGAAATACGGATCCTCAAATCACAAGGATGGCCAAGATTGATCTGGAAAGGGGAATGCATCTCCTCGCGCAACTACAAGACATGTCAAGCTCGGCAAGAAAGCTCCATATTCTTCTACGGAACATCATTGATAACACCAATACAACAATCGATTCTCCACTAACCGAAATGGATTGGTCGTCCTTCTTGAATCAGAAATCTCACCAATCCCCACAACATTCCCCAGCAAAACAGCCTCCTGGACAAAGTATGGACAGGTACTATGCATCAAATCCAGTGAACTCGTCCGTATGGTCAACATCCTCTGTCTCATCGCTATTGGATACCAACAAGATTCAGAATTGGGAAATGGACCCATCACCCGCACGTAAGCTGTTAAATATGGAAAGCAAGGTACCGTCTCACTAACTATTCCTTTCTTCGGGTACAGCAGTAGTAGGATCATCTGAACAAATGGAGCATCAAAAACTGTCTAACCAGCATCAAAGAGCAGAAGCATTCACCCTCAAGCAATTTGGATTTCCCGCCAGCGACAATAACAGTAACAAGGCACCTATATTGGGGCTACCTGACTACTTGTTCTCATCTCTTCCTTGCAACAGCAGCACTATTACAACAGACACCTCTGCAGAACAGTCCTCCTTACCTACTCAAAGCGCTGATGATGTTTTCTCGGTCGACAACATGTTTCGGTATGATCTCAACAATCCATTCTTGGGTCTACCGTCTTCAATGAATTGGGATCAATGGAATGAATGGTTCGAAAGGACGATGGCCTCTGACAGTACCTGGCAACATTTGGGATGACCCTGGGTAAGTAAAATCACTGGGGATTTTAAACTCCGGTGTTCATGCGTCTACTCCACTCCCCCCCCTCTGTATCTCCCTCTTTTACTCACCGATCTCCTCTTCTCTCCCTCTCTGCACACACTCACATTATTTAGTGCTTGTACCCTTGTAAATACGGAGCACCCTGATGCGCCTCGATAACTGCCATCGTAGCTCCAGAACCGTAAGTTGAAGAGCAGAATCCACTGTTGCTTAACGGACCCTTAATTCGTGATGTTTAGTGGCAGACTAGATACTTTTGTAGAATGCTCTTCCACCAAAGGAAAAAGGTAAGGACTGCGACCATGTCAATGTATGTTGATGATGGTGAGCATATGTAGAACTCCTAAGGTCATCTGTAGTGACCTTGTTTTATCCATAGACAAGTGACTTCCTTGGCACCCAGGAACAACAGCTGATGGCCGAGCTAAAAGGAAAAACAAAACCAACCAACAGGTAACTCAAAGGGAAAGGGGGAGGAAAAGGTAGAGGGGCTCTAGATGTATAATACAGTGGTTCGACTAACTACCTTTTCTTATGTGTGTACAGGGCGCGAAAGTGACGTACGCCTGCAGCTCATCTGATGCTCATCCGACTGAGGTAAGGATGGCAAATAGCAAAAGAAAAGAAACAGAAACATGTTTGTGAAAGAAGGTTGGTTTTTTAGTGCATAGGAACGGTCCAGAACTGTTTCAGCATTTGCAATTACAGTCAGATCAAGACGCCCTCCGATCACCAGCTCAGCCTATCGACAAATGCAGGCATGCCCCCCTCCCGCCTAGAAACAGCAAACATAGATCGCCAATTGGATCATCACCATACGGATCAAATAGTCGAGACGTGTAACAATGATCAGCAAAGCTTAACAGTGTCAGACGTAGAAAGTCGGGAACCACGTGGCACCACCAACACTACAGTACAAGCGGTATCTGCATCTTCGACGCCATCTCTGACTCTATGATACAAGTGTAACAGTGACAGCAACGATAGCGGCATCTCATACTGATCTGGACGACTGCGATTGCGCCCATCTCTTGGTAGTGAACATTCCCTGAAGCCATCCACTACCCCCATCTGGCGGCAATTAGACTTTTATATCATACAATGGGACATAGCTTAGTTATAGAATAGCTTGTTTTTCATTCCAACCTTCCTTTTTGATATATGCATTAGCTGAATAAAAAGTTTATCTTTATCGTATCCCTACTTTTGGAAGTTGGCTTTTTTCGTTCCTGAAGGAGGGTTATGCTGGATGGCGAATCTGCGGAAATGAAATACAAAAATGTCAACTGATGCTTCTCTTTATTTCTTTCTTTCTTTCCCTTTTTCTTTCACTTCCTCCCTTCTAACTCTTCACTCTCTTAATAACTGCAACTGGATGATTGATTACATGCGAAACGATCTTATAACACATAGCATGGTTGGTCAGCCAGGCATGGGGCCCCCACCACCCTACTCCTCCATAGCTTTGGAAGGTGATCAAACGGTAAGATATATCTCGCAACTGAAGCAAGCACATTACTAACATTGGTAGTTTAGGTTTATGGCACAATGTCAAAGACGAAGCATACAATCGATGACACTTTTCTCACGATGGGCGAGTTCCATACTCAATTCACAAGGTAACCCCCAAAAAAGGAGGGCGGGGTTTGAAATTGAGGGGCTCATAAAAGAAAAGATTCCCTTTCTCCCCTCCTTTATCTGTTTTCTTTCTGGTGGCTAATTCACCTCCTTTCATCTCTCCAACCCTCTAGACTCGAATGCACTAACCAACTCTTGGTCTCCGGCTTCAATCGCTGGATTCGTAATCGGTAAGGATGATGCGGAAGGAAAAAGGAGCTGATCTAAAGTTGTAAAGCGTTGCCTAACCCTCCTCCTCAAAAACGTAGTGGCAAAGCTCTCGCCAAGGCACGTCATCTTATTGACAGCTATTACAACCAGGAGGAAGATGCCTATATTGACTTGTTGGACCGAATGACGAGCTCAGTCCTCCTACTCTTGGATGAAGCCCACGCCGCCCTGAACAGAAAGGTGACAACAAGACGAAGAAAGGCACCATTCACTATCACCACAGCCATCGATGCCTTAGGAACAAGACTGAAGAAGCGATCAAAACTACCACCTCCAGCATTTGTTTTGGATCAAAGCTCACGATATCAAACCAGCCAGCAGAAACTGAACCAGACCTTTGAACTCCTTCTCGATCAGGTGAACAGCGACAGCGACTATGCAAAGAAGGAAAATAAACGACGATCTGCTGTCTACTCTACGCCAACGCAATCACCAAGGTCAATAAGACGATCATCACTTCCACCACCTTCCCTGACGCCATCATCCCCGCCTCCAGCGCTCGAAAAGCATGCTTACCGCTACGATAACGATCATCACCATTACGACGATTATTCACCCCCACCGTCACCTCTGCCTCGACAAACAATGGAACTCTCCTATTGGGCACTCTACGACGGCAACAATAGCGATGAAGATGAAGACCTCGAAGACGAAGATGATGACAAAGATGCGCCGTTCGACAATGGCGTGATTCCTGGCTCTGATACTATCTTGACGACGGCGACATCTCGGTCCGTGAAATTGGTGCACTCATGTCTCTCACCTTTACTTCGACTTGCATCTCCAAAGTACTCGCCATCAGATGATCAAGACTTTTCACCAATCCTTCCACCCTTGTCATCCTCCACCTCCTCGTCGTCCCTTGTCTCCTCGTCCTCCTCCTCCTACTCACTCTCGTCGCTGGCGTCTTCTTCCTCTTTACAGCACACACCACCATCAAGCCTACACCACTCCCGATGCAAACAGCTTTACCGGATTGCATTCAACGCTCTTGTCATCAGTCGCCTCCTTCTCCATCGCCATCACCACCCCTCGTCTTCCTTCAACAGCAGTCTACACCTCCTTCGCCCCCAACATCAGCACCTGTGGCGTCAGTACCTCTTGGTTGTCTTTGGCTCCTCCCTCTCTCCTTTACCTTACATGTGTGAACAACTCTCCCGTCTCTTCTTCCTCATCCAATTCACCTATCGCATCTCTTCTTAATCCCTTTAGTGTATAGTATTCTTCTTACAAGCATACTTTCCCACCCTTTTTGCATGTACAGTGTACAAAAATAAAATGTGATTCTATCAAATCTTTGTCTTGTTTACATAGAATGGGGTTCTTTTCCATGTTTATATACGCATATGTGGATTGCGCCTTGTAGGGGCTCATGGGCGTTCAGGAGGACATCCTCTTGGGTTTGGGCGTTTATGCAAGTCGGGGTTGAAAATAGGATCCTCACTAAAACAGGTTGTTCCCCCCCCCTGTGGTGATCCCACTACTAGCCGCCCTGATTCATTTTTTCCTAAACTCCATCTTTTGGCCGGCACATCTCTCTAAACAATGCTTAAGTGCGCTTCTTGACGTATTTTATCGCCGGCCCGCCTGGTTGTGGGTATACTGGATTTTGCGCACAAGGTGGCGGTGTTTGAAAATGCCACAAGTCTCCACTTTTTCCTCAAATCCC